>BSBK01002443.1:1465000-1723833 GCA_027943335.1 Chamaecyparis obtusa | reverse complement strand
TATATATATATATATATATGTATATATATATATATATGTATATATATATAGTATATATGTATATATATATGTATATAGTGGAGTGTTGTAGTCTAGTGGTAGATATGCAAGGTGATCTGTGTGAAGTGCAGCTATCCTCAGGAGCTAAAGTGACTGTGGACACACTAGTGCAGTGATGAAGGGTGCTCCCCTTAATACCACAAACACATAACAGAAATAGAGAAACAACAACAATATGCAAGAACAGAAAATTGGCTTCTTATTATCTCCACAAATGTGGAATTACAAACTTTCAGAATTACAATATGCAAAGCCACATGGGCATTCCCTTACAATATTCTGTAGGACAAAGCCTCGAGCTATTACCCAGATCTACTACCCAGAACTATTCTGAACTGCCTAAGACAATAATACAGCCTTCCTTATATAGGCAATTATCCACCGCCTGGGAAGGTACCAGAATTTTAGCCAATAAGGCCGACCAAACTTAGAATTATTTTATTTTACATTTTATTACATCATAGTCGGCTCAAGATAACCTTTGAAACCCGAACAAAAATTTTGAAGAAAATTATTTTCTGTCATTTCGGGTGGCCCAACTTCCGAAGACCATAAGTCATCACCAGTTGACCCGATCGGCTATTATAACCCCATTTCAGAAATGCCATGAAGCGCTCTACAGGCTTGACCCGCGCAAGCGCCCGTCACCCAAATTTTTGACCTCATCTGGGGCCTCTAAAGCCTTCAAAACTGAGTTCAAAGTTTCTGTACCCTGCTGCCAATACCGAAAATCTTCAATATCTTGCAATATACACTTGATCTGGCAATGAAACTTTACTGGCAGACTTATATGACCAAAATGAACCTCCAAGAAAGAAATCAGATCATTCTGAGCACATACAAAAATTACCAAAAATAGTAACTTTCCATAAATAGCAGCTCTACACAAAATAACCCTTATTGAATATAAAAACATAAATATTTTTGGGTGATGCAAGATTGCTCTTACACCCAGGATGCTCCTGCATCAGACACCCGGGGTAATTTGAGAAGTGACCCTGTCACGACTTAGGTGTGTAGAGGAAAACCAAGACGGTTAACCTCCTCCTTTGTTAGCCATGATGAATCTTCAACAGGTCATCCTTTCCACTTGACCAGATATTCTTCATATGTCCTGTTCCTTGTGCTTCTGCCAACACGACTGTCCAGTATATCTTCGATCTCCTTAGTGTCTGAACTAGTTGCTGGAATACTCTATTGTGCTGCTGTGATCTCATCTTCAACACCTCCTTCATGATACTCTGTCAAATCTGAAATGTTAAACACTGGTGAATTATTTAGCTCAGTAGGTAATTCTACCTCATATGCGTTTCCTGAATCATGTTTCTTCAATATCCTGCATGGTCCAAACTTCTTCATTTTCAGCTTGTTATATGTACCAACTGGAAACCGCTCCTTCCGCAAATGAGCCATGACTTCATCACCAACCTGAAATTCCTTATACCTCCTTTTCTCATTTGCCTTAGCCTTATACTATGCGTTCATCTTGGTAATATGCTTCCTCACCTCCCCATGGATGTTCTTCAAGTGTTCTGCAAAATCTTCAGCTTCAGCACTACTTATTTCTCCTTTATCTATCTTCCTCAATTCAGATGCATTTCTTGGACTACTTCCATATACAATCTGGAATGGTGATTTACCAGTGCTCCTGTTGACAGAATTATTGTATGCAAATTCCGCCTGTGGTAAAATAAAATCCCATCCTGTTGGCTTATCTCCAACCAAACATCTCAGCAAATTTCCCAAACTCCTATTCACCACCTCCATCTGTCCATCGGTCTGTGGATGATGTGATGAACTAAACTTCAAATCTGTCTTCAACTTCTTCCACAACGTACGCCAGAAATATCCAACAAACTTAGTGTCCCGATCTGAAACTATGGTCTTTGGCAAACCATGAAGTCTCACTACTTCTCTGAAAAACAATTCTGCTACATGAATAGCATCAGTAGTCTTCTTGCAGGGAATGAAATGTGCCATCTTTGAAAATCTATCAACCACCACAAAAATTGAATCATGTCCCCGCTGAGTCCTCGGTAAACCAAGAACAAAGTCCATGCTAATATCCTCCCAAGGCTTCTCTGGTACAGGTAATGACTGATACAACCCTGTATTCTGCTTCACTCCTTTCGCCATCTGACATACTCTGCAACTCTGTACAAACTTCTTCACATCTTGCTGCAATTGTGGCCAATAATAATTCTCACCAACCAAAGCAAGGGTTTTATCACGACCAAAATTTCCAGCCAATCCTCCACTATGCTTCTCCTTGATGAGATTCTCCCTCATAGAACTTCGTGGAATGCACAACTGACTCCCTCTGAATAGCATATCATCCTGGATGATGAAATCCAACCATTTCGTCCTGTCTAGAGTAACAGGTTCTGTACAAGCTTTCCAAGCTTCACCAAAATCAGGATCCTCTGGATACAAATTCTTGAGTTCCTTGAACCCAACCACTTCAATCTGCATTTCTGTCAGCAATAGTTGCCTTCTGCTAAGAGCATCTGCAACCCTATTAGACTTTCCACTCCTGTGTTTCAAAACAAATGTATAACTCTGCAAAAATTCAACCTATTTCAAATGCCTTTGATTCAACTTTCCTTGACTATTCAAATATTGCAAAGCTTGATGATCAGTATACAAAACAAACTCCTTAGGAAGCAAATAGTGTCTCCACTTCTTTAATGCTTGAAATATAGCATAAAATTCCTGATCATAAATAGAATATTTTCTCTTGGCATCATTCAACTTCTCACTGAAATAAGCAATAGGTTTACCTTCTTGGCTCATAACAGCTCCTATTGCAGTACCACTAGCATCACAATCTACTTGAAACACCTTATTAAAGTCTGGAAGTGCTAAAACAGGTTGTTCTGTAACTTTTTGTTTCAATAATTGAAAACTCTTTTCTGCCCCATTAGTCCACTTAAACTCTTTTCTATCCCCTCTCATTGTTTCAGTCAAGGGTCCACAAATACTGCTAAAATTTCTGATAAACTTTCTGTAAAAGCTAGCTAGACCATGAAAAGATCTTACCTCAGTAGCATTCCTTGGAGTAGGCCATTCAAGGATAGCCTGTACCTTCTCTGGGTCCATTTTTAGACCTTCTCCTGAAACTACAAATCCCAAATACACTAACTCTTTCTTCACAAAACTGCACTTCTTCAAATTAATCAATAATTTCTCTTCTCTCAGCTTCTCAAATACCATACGAATATGCATCATATGCTCCTCCAATGTCTTACTAAAGATCAGAATATCATCTAGGTAATTAATGACAAACTTACCTAGAAATTCTTTCAGAACCTCATTCATGAGCCGCATGAAAGTGCTCGGTGCATTGGTTAGCCCAAAAGGCATGACTAACCACTCATATAGTCCTTCCTTTGTCTTGAAGGCAGTCTTCCATTCATCTCCTTCTCTGATCCGAATCTGATGATATCCACTTTTCAGATCTATCTTTGAGAAATACACAGCTCCACTCAAACAGTCCATAATATCATCCATTCGTGGCAATGGAAACCTATACTTGATTATGATCTTGTTTATTGCTCTGGAATCTGTACACATCCTCCATTCTCCATTCTTCTTTGGTGCTAATACCGCTGGTACAGCACAGGGACTCAGACTCTCACGGATCAAACCTTTCTGTAACAGTTCATGTACTTGTCTGTTCAACTCCTCACTTTCTGTAGGTGTCATTCTATGTGCTGCCCTATTCGGAAAACTCGCTCCTGGGATCAAGTCCATCTGATGACTAATCTTCCTGACTGGTGGTAATCCATCAGGCACGTTATCGGATACAATATCCTGAAACTCATTCAACAAATCTGCAACTTCTACAGGAACATCTTCTACTTCCTCTTTACCAGCTTTTGGAATTAAAGCAAAACATACATGCTCATGCCTCATACCATCTAGGAAATTTTTTCCATCAAAAAAAGTTATCCTTGCATTACCACATACCTTTTCTTCAGTCTCCTTCAATGGTTTTAGCTTATGTCACACTCCATCCTTTGTCAGGGAATAGGTATTCGCACGGCCATCGTGTACAGCACATCTGTCAAACTACCATGGTCTACCCAACAACATATGACATGCATCCATAGATATGATATCACACAATACCTCATCTTGGTATCCGCCAATCTTGAACTTCACCAGGCATTGTTCATTGACCATGACCTTGTGGTCATCCTGTACCCAGGCAATCCGATATGGATGTGGGTGTTTCTGTCTCTTGAGCTTCAACTTTGTCACCATCTCTTCTGACACCAAATTGTCAGTGCTTCCACTATCAATGATCACATCATAACATTTACCTTCACACTTGCACCTGGTGCGAAACAGGCTCCTTCTTTGCTCAGGTTCATTCTCACCACTCAACAGGACTCTTCTGTTAATCAACGTTTCTCCTCTTTCAGCATCTTCAGAATTTGATGATCTGGCATCTTCATCTACATGTGCAACTCTGGCCTGGCCTTCATTTCTCCTGTCTGTTCTTCCTTGGCACTGAGGACATTCAAATGCCCTATGACCTTCTTCTCCACAGTGAAAACATGTTCCACGGAAGCCACCTCTTCCAGATCCTTGTCCTCTTCCTCTTCCTCTCTGATCTCTATTATTCTGATCCTGGAAGCGATTGGAATTATTTCCTCGCTGATTCTGACTGCTACTGGCCTCATCCTTCTTTTTCAGATCTTCATTTCGGCCACCATATGACCGTCCACCAAATCGTCCACCGCGACCTCTTCCATTTTGTCTGCTCTCAAACTTCTTGTTCAGCTTTTCCTCTACTTTTAGGGCAAATTGGTATGCCTCCTCAATACTGTTCATTCGAACCAGATTCAACTCCTCCTGAATGCTTGGCCTTAAGCCATTAAGGTATCGGGCAACTTTCTCCTTATCAGCTTCGGCATGGCCTGTTCTGATGAGGAGTCGATAGAACTCCTCTGTATACTCCTGAATAGATTTTCCTGCTTGCTTCAAACTTTGCATTTTCTTCAGTAGGTCAAGCTCATAATCAACAGGAATGAACTGTCGCTTCAATTTATCCACCATACGATTCCATCTCGTGATTTTCTCCTTTCCCCTTCTATTTCGCTCCAACTAAATCTCTTGCCACCATATCTTCGCATGACCTTTCAATCTGGCCTTCGCAAATTTGACCCTATCAGGATCCTCAACATCTTCGTACTCAAAATATTCCTCACATTCATTTATCTAGTCAATCAATTCCTCTGGGTTAAGATTTCCAGAAAATGTAGGAACCTCAATCTTAGGTCTTTTCCCAATTTTGGAAATCGCCCGAAAAAGTCTTTCTTCCTCCTGGTTCACAATTTCGGCTTCTCCTTCTTGATATTCTTCTTCGGCTTCATCCTCGCTTTCATCTCTGACATTAAGATTCATTCCTCTGTGAATATCTTCTTGTAATGCTCGCACTTGTCTCTGCAGCTCTCTAACCTCAGGTGTCACAGCACCAACTCTTCCGCCACGTTCTCGTCGTGGAGGCATTTTTGCGATGGGCGCTGAAACCCTAGCCACGGTCCTGGTGCAAACTGCCTCACAGTCGGCGATCTATTTACACACTCAAGAAAACCTACTCTGATACCACTTGATGAAGGGTGCTCCCCTTAATACCACAAACACATAACAGAAATAGAGAAACAACAACAATATGCAAGAACAGAAAATTGGCTTCTTATTATCTCCACAAATGTGGAATTACAAACTTTCAGAATTACAATATGCAAAGCCACATGGGCATTCCCTTACAATATTCTGTAGGACAAAGCCTCGAGCTATTACCCAGATCTACTACCCAGAACTATTCTAAACTGCCTAAGACAATAATACAGCCTTCCTTATATAGGCAATTATCCACCGCCTGGGAAGGTTCCAAAATTTTAGCCAATAAGGCCGACCAAACTTAGAATTATTTTATTTTACATTTTATTACATCATAGTCGGCTCAAGATAACCTTTGAAACCCGAACAAAAATTTTGAAGAAAATTATTTTCCGCCATTTCGAGTGGCCCAACTTCCGAAGACCATAAGTCATCACCAGTTGACCCGATCGGCTATTATAACCCCATTTCAGAAACGTCATGAAGCGCTCTACAGGCCTGACCCGCGCAAGCGCCCGTCACCCAAATTTTTGACCTCATTCGGGGCCTCTAAAGCCTTCAAAACTGAGTTCAAAGTTTCTGTACACTGCTGCCAATACCGAAAATCTTCAATATCTTCCAATATACACTTGATCTGGCAATGAAACTTTACTGGCAGACTTATATGACCAAAATGAACCTCCAAGAAAGAAATCAGATCATTCTGAGCACATACAAAAATTACCAAAAATAGTAACTTTCCATAAATAGCAGCTCTGCACAAAATAACCCTTATTGAATATAAAAACATAAATATTTTTGGGTGATGCAAGATTGCTCTTACACCCAGGATGCTCCTGCATCATGCAGAGTTGTTAGTTGAGCTTGGGAGACATCACTAATTTCTTAGACATTTGTGTTACTCCCTTTGAACTGTATTCAATAGCATTAGGCATGGATTTCTTAGATACACATCATGGTAACATGGATTTCTACAGTAAGATAGTTAAATGTGTGGATGATTTTTTGTTAGGCCCAAAGAATACAGGTATAATTGAGGGGGGGTTTAATCAATTATACAACACTTTAAAATTTTTACACACTTAATACAATTAATTATCTCAAAGATTAATAGTAATGAAAGATCCACAAAACATAACACAGAACACAATATTTTCTCTTGAGGGAACCTCATTAATAGAAAACCCCTGTGGGAGTAAAACCCACTAGATAGATGTATTTTTCTAAAAGTATTTCTCAACTAATAGAAAATCAAAAGAAGAGAGGAATGCACATGCATTCATAGGCCCACTGCATAGAGCTCATTGCTCACAATACAATTCATTGGAATTTCTTTTGTTTAAGGTGTTGACATTCATTTTTTGTCATTGATGTCAACATATGTTTTTGTTGGTTTAATCAGAAATCTTAGACAAATTGGTTATAAGAGGAATAGGTTTGTCTAAAAGAGTGGTACAAACATTGTATGATATTCCAATATTTTTGAGCTTATATTTATGATAAATGGTGTGTGTATACCTTATGTCTAAATTAGAAGATCATTATCTGTTATTTTACATGAGTTATGAATATTTGGATGAAGACTAGTCAAAGTTGTAATTAACAAAGGATTATGATAGAGATGGTCTCTGAGTTTTTAGGATAACTTGTATGTGAGCATGAATTATGGTATACGATCTTGAGGCTTGACATAAGACACATGGAAGAATATTCTATGAGATTCTTACATCACCAGGATCTATGTGATATCAGATGAAGTGTGTGGTCTTGCAGAGACCTATACCTAATTGCTTTTTGTAAATTATATAAAGAAAATTCATTCCTTGAAATAATTGGGTGCAATGATTGAGAAATGTTTGCAAACTTATTGTTGGAAGATGTATTGGATGTAGAGAAGAGGTAATTCATTAAGTAATTCAATGGAACTATTCAGTAATAGATAGTTGCAATAAGTTGGTTCATTATGGTTATTATATACTCTTATACATTTATTTGGACAGTGGATCTAGAAGGTGGATTTAATAGGTTTAGAAGGTGGATTTAACCTTCACTTTGGGTATTGTGTTCAGATAGTGATCCTATCCTTGTAATAAACTCCTAACAAGATTGGATAGACTCCTAATAGGGTGTTTCCTTTAACATAGACTTGTACTAAATCTAATAATCAGATATTAACATGGCTAGGTCTCATAACAGGGACAAAATATCTTTAGCGCATTATAAGTGGGTACCATCCCAACTGGGGTTTTTCCCTTAATAGGGTTTTCCTCGACAACAAATCTTTGTGTTATGGTGTTATTATTTTGTAATGTTCTTATGTTTGCATTACTATTTCAATTTGTTTAAAGTAAAAGGAATTCAAAATATAATATTTGGCACACAACTTATTCACCCTCCCCCCTCTTAATTTTGTTTGTGCATTGTTATTGCTAACAATTGGTATCAATGCTTCTGGTTCTCAAATAGGGAGCTTAACCACTTGAGGAGATCCTAAGATGGATGAGTATCAAAAGGAATGAAGAGATCAAGACAAAATCAAAGATAGATGATCCTACTAAAGATGAGAAGAAATTTTTTCATTGGGACATGGTTAAGAGGGAAGCATTGATTAGTGCACTTTCAAAGGAAGAATTCTCAAATTTTGATGAACTTGATTTAGCACACAAGATCTAGATAAGGTTAGAAGCCCTATATGATGGAGATCAGTACACTAAAATGGAGAAGTTGAAAAATTGGAAAGTAGAGATGGAGAACCTAAGAAAGTGAGATGATGAGAATGTCAGAGTATATGTATAGAGGGTAACCAAGGTTGTTATAGGAATTATAAATTTTGGAGGCACATACATTGAGGAAGAAGTGATCGCAAATATTCTGAGATCTTTGACACTAGTTTATAAGAAAAAAGTTCAAGATTCTAAGGAGGTCATTCCACTCAATGCAAACTTCAGCAAAGATGTGTTGATTGCTAAATTAACCACCTTTGAAACTACAAAGCTACATGATGCATTACCTAATGTGAACATTGCATTTAAGGCTACTATTTGCAATGACAAGATGAATTTATCTACCCTTGCAAACACTAGTAGAGGTAGAAGATATGCATAGCTTAGAGAATATGCTGATGATTGGGCTGAAATAGAGGAAGAAGAGAGAAAATTGGATGAGCTTGTGGCTCTGATCATAAAGAAGGAAAATAGAGGTAAGGATAAGTGTGAAGGCAAGTTTCCCCTAAAATGTTTTTCTTACAATAAAATTGATCATTTTACATCCAGATGCCCTACTAGGGTTTTTAAACACAAACCTAATTTTTTCAAGAAGGATAAGAAATGTTATTATGCTAATGATGGTGTTTATGATGATTCTACAAATGATAAAGTTGAGATTGGATTTGTTTAAATTAAGGATGAAGAACCTATTCATGAAGAGAAATCTTTAGTGTCACATGTGGAAAAAAAAATCAAAATAGATTATAGATAGAGGTTGCTCTCATCATATGACTTGTGAGAAAGATAAGTATGTTCAACTAAACAAATATGATGGTGGAGTCGTTAGATTTGATGATGATACTCCTAGATTGATCATTGGTAGAGGATTAGTCTCTCTTGATAGAAAACTTGACACTATTGATGTTTTTTTACGTTGATGGCCTTAAACATAACTTGTTGAATATTGGACAGCTTGTAGATAAGGGCTACTAATTGTTGTTCAAGGATGGGAAATGTACTACCAAAAGAGAGTCAGGAGACTTGATCATATTAGGAACAAAAAAAAGATGTAATGTGTTTCAATTGATTATTGGATAAGGTAGTTGTTTTGTGGCTAAGGTGGATGATAGTTGGTTGTGGCCAAGGTAGATGATAGTTGGTTGCAACATAGAAGACTATGTCATATTAATTTTCACAACATTATGAAATCTAGTAACAAAAATGCAATCAAAGATCTTCCAAGGATTTTCAAGCCTAATAACACTATGTGGAGAGAGTGTGTAATGGGGAAGCAAACAAAGAGAAATTTATATAGAAATTCATTTTCAGCAAACAAGAAGCTAGATCTGGTGCATATAGATCTGTGTGGTCCTATGAAGACTAGGTTCTAATATGGTGAAAGGTATTTCCTTCTTTTTATTGATGGTTATTCAAAACTAATGTGTGTTACTTTCCTTAAACAAAAGTCTAAAGCTTTTGATACGTTCAATATTTATAAGGAAAAATTTGAGAATGAGTCAAGTCTAAAGATAAAATGCTTGAGGTCAGATAGAGTTGGAGAATTTACATCTGATTCATTTGCTTCATATTTCAAAAATTATGGCATATATAGATAGACTTCTAGACCTAGAACTCCACAACAGAATGGAATAGAAAAGAGAAGGAGCAAAACCATATTGGATGCTACGAGGACTATGTTAATTGAAGGAAATATGGCACACATGCATTGGAGTGAAGTAGTTAACACCATTGTCTACAACTTAAACCACATTCATAATTAGAGGGCATATTAGCTTTAAGACTCCCTATGAACTTTGGTTTGGTCATACTTAGGTTCTATGAAGTACTTTAGAATTTTTGGTAGCAAGTATTATATCAAAAAAGATGATGAAATAGGAAAATTTGATGTAAGGAATGATGAAGGTATTTTTCTTGGGTATTCCTCCAAAAGTAAGGCATAGAAATATTTTAATAATAGATTAAGGAGAATAATTGAAAGTGATAATATGTAGATTGATGAGAATTTTTATATTCAAGAAAGGACATGTATGAGTGTGTTGCAATCCCTAAGAACACAATTGACAATAAAGAGGGAAGATATACTTTTGATATTGACAATGGTATACAGGTTTTCTCAAGTGAACAAAAGGAAGGTATAGACTTTGAAGAAAAATTTTCACCTATTACAATAATAGAGGTAGTGATATTGTTCATTTCTTATGCAACACATAAATATTTCAAGGTATATTAGATGGATGTGAAGTCAGCTTTCCTGAATGGTGATCTTGAAGAAGAAATATACATAGAGCATCTTGATGGATTTTCTTTGACAGAAGATGGAAACATAGTTTGGAGGTTGAAGAAGGCCTTGTATGGAATAAAGAGGGCATCAATGGCTTGATATGCTTAGCTTGACAAGTATTTATTGCACTTGGTTTTAGAAAAGGTAGTGCAGATAGTAATCTATATTTAAGAACTAGTTTAGATAGTATTTTGATTGTTGAGGTATTTGTCGAGGATGAAATTATATTTGGAGGTAATGATGAGATGACCATTAAGTTTCTAGAATAAATGAAAAGTGATTTTGCAATGTCAATGAACGGTGAAATTAAAATTTTCCTTTGTTTGTAAATAATTCAAAATAAACATGGTAATTTTTATCTCACAAACCAAGTATCTTAAGGAGTTGCTAAAGAATTTTGGATTGGAGGACTGAAAACTTATTGAGATACCTATGGTAATTGGGTGTAAGCTTTCAACTAATCATGAATCTAAATATGTCTTTTAGACAAAGTACAAGTCCATATTTGGAGGTTTGTAGTACTTAACACACTATGCTAGACACAACAAGTGTAGTTGGAATTATTGCGAGGTTCCAAGATGATCCTAGGGAGACTCATATTGTTGTTGTTAAAAGGTTATTTAGATATCTAAAATGAATAGTAAAATATATTTTATGGTATAATAAATATGATGATTTCACATTGTGTTCTTATACAGATGTAGATTGGGTAGGAAGTATAGATGACAAGAAGAGAACTAGTGGTGGATAATTTTTCCTTGGGAAAAGGTCAGTCTCGTGGTTGAGAAAAAATAGGATTGTATAGATCAGTCTATTAGTAAGTCAGAGTATGTGGCTACTACTATAAATTGTACACATATTATGTGGATGAAGAAAATGCTAAAGGAAATAGGGGTAAGCCTTGAAGAGCATATTGTAATTTATTTTAATATTACAAGAAAAATGAGTACATCAAAGAATCCTATTTTGAATTCAAAGACTAAACATATATCAATCAAATATCACTTTTTGAGAGACAAGGTTATAGAAGAGGAAGTCACATTGGATTAGATCAGTACTAAGGAGAAAATAGTATATACATTCACTGAACCTTTTCCTAAAGACACCATTGAATATCTTAGAGGTATGATTGGGGTGAGAACCCCTCTTTGTATAAACTCGATGATGGATGAATGCATCAGTCTAGTAGTTATTAGATCTACATCATTCCCTAGACTTGATGCTTGGATGAACTCCTTAGGGAAAATGATCACATAACATAACATAGAACATTTGGGTGATCAAGCACCCATTTTGTTACATACATGAAGATTTGAAAAAGCTACACCTTGGAGTGGTGTGATGTGTAGACATGGAGACAAAGAAGGAACTTATAACTCTTTTCCATTGATGTCAAAGGGGGAGTATGACAAATAAAAAAACCCTTACTATGTTAGGGGGAGCATTAATGACATAAGGAAGGATGGGGAGAGGGTCCAAAGGCACAACCTAACCAGATCCACCTTGCAGAGATCACACGCGGAAGAAAAAAACACACAAGTGAGAGAGGGAATGCAGATAACTTGATATATACATTCAATTTGATTTATACATGTTAGGCTGTAAGGTCTTCCAGGTTTAGGCCATATATTACAATTCAAGTACAGAAGTCCTCCAACATGCGAGAATATGAAAAAATCTTCAATCTTCTAGCTTCTACTACCAATGTCTTAATTGATGTCCTAAAACTACAAACAAAGATTACAATATATAAAAAAGGCTACCGAATAGGTTAGCCTTTAGATCCACCATCAATGGAAGGAACAACCAGATCTACATCTACAAGCTTCCCAATGATAGATACCGGCATTAAATCTATGACCATAATTAATTACAAGAGTCAACCTCAACAGGGAACTAAAACAAACACCTCGGTAAGCAAGGATAACCAAGTGCTAGACAAGAATCACCGAGCGCCAAAGAGATAACCGACCAACCCCGATTAACAAAAGAAACCGAGAAACTACCGATCCAACTTGGTCAAAGAATGAACTGAGAAATAGAAGAAAACACAAACATGTTTTTGGTGACATGGGACTGCCAAGGACCTGAGATGCTCCTACATCAATTGAAGAGGTCATTGAGGAGATATTTTGGTTTGGTGGATTTTCACATATGTTTCCATTAATTCTAAAGGGGGAGATTGTTGGAATATTTATTGTTTGAGGTGTTGGCATTCATGTTTTTTCATTAATGTCAACATATGTTTTAGTTGATTCAATTAGAAGTCCTAGAAAAATTGGTTATAACAAGAATAGACAGGTCTGGTAGAGTGGGACAGATATTATATGACACTCCAGGATATCTAAGCTTATATTTGTGATAAAGGATGTGTGTAGAACTTATGTCTAAAGTTGTAGATTGTTATCTATTCTTTTACATGCATTATGACTATTTTCATGAAGATTGGTTATAATGCAATAACAGAGGATTATGACAGAGATGGTCTATGATTTTTCAGGATAACTTGGATACGAGCATGGATTATGCTATGAAAGCTTGAGGCTTGATAGAAGACACATGTGAGAACATTCAAAGATATTCATGGATTGTCGAGATCTAGGTGACGTCAGATGAAGCATGTGGTCTTGTGAACACCTATTTGGGGCCAACCAAAGGAGATAACATGTTCAAAAGATTCTTAGCATGGATTGAAAATATTGGCACTAATTTGATGATTTGTATTTGTTGTATATCTGTTCAAGATATCGTGTGTATCATAGAAAATGTCTATATATTTATTTTTTTCAATAGGGAAGTCCTAATAGACCGACCTAATTTCTTGTTGTAGCTTGTATAAATGAAATTCATTAATTACAATAATTGGGTGCAATGATTAAGAAGTATTTGTGAACTTAATGTTGGAAGATATGTTGGATGTAGAACATAGGTAACTCATTAAGCACTTCATTGAAACTATTTCAGAAAAGCTAGTTGTTGTAAGTCGGTGCATTACTCTTATAGTTTTATACTCTTTGTAGACACCTAAATTTGATTAACACTTTTAATTAAATTTTGTCATCTTAGTCGCATTATCGATTAAATAATCATACCTTATTTAATTGATTAATGATATCCTTCTAGCTAAATTAATTTAATTAATTAAGTTATAGTCCAATTAATCTAAATGGTAGCACATAACCATTTAATTAATTAAATCCCTTTTTTCTATTAATTTAAATAAATATATTTATCTATTTAAATTAATTCATAGTCATAGCCTTCTAACTAAATTAATTTAATTAATTAAGCTATAGTCCAATTAATTTAAATAAATATATTTATCTATTTAAATTAATTCATATCTCCCTTTTAACCCACTTGAAATTAAATATTATATTTAATTCTATTTTAGCACATGGCTCATAAATCTCACCTAACCCATCCTCCTAACCCACCTCAACCACTAAAGTCTTCCCTTCTCCTTCTAAGTCAAAACCCACATGGGAAGGATAAGATACTTTGCCCAAAATTTCCAAATTCTACAACTCGGATTTTGACATTGGGGATACTTTTGAAGGTCATTTAATGAGTCTTGGGCCACCTATTGACTAAAATTTAACCCCTAACCTTAAGTATACCAAGTGGAGAACTTAAATTTGACCCTAACTACCCTCTACAGGCCTCTTAACCCCTCCAAAACCTCACTTGTCGTTAACACATGAATTTATCCAACCTTAACCTATCTAGAAACTTTCTAAACCTTGGATAAGATTTGTAGTAGGTCTCATTTTAATATTCAAAGTGGATCCACCCACCCATTTTGAATTAAATAATTAAAATGGGAGAATCTCAACCCTTGATTTATGCAATCCTGACCATTGATTCTCCTAAAAATCCTATAAATTGAGCCTCTTCCCTTCATAAATCATCCACCATTTGAACAAAGTTATCATGCTAATTTGAGAGCTTAAAAACTACCAAACTACCATTATAATGCCAAAATCCTTTCACATTATTGAAGCTTGAGCATACATTAAGCACACATCCAATCTATTTGGACAAATCCAAAGATCAATAAGACTACATTTTAGTGTTTGTGATCTTTTCCCTTTGCTTTCTTTTGTCTTAGCATAAGTGTTGTTTTGATTTGTTTTGTTGAATGTTTCACTTGTTTTTATGTTCCTCACAATACATTTCATAGCTGACATTTTGGCACACCCGGTGGGACCCACTTCACGGGTTCTTTACTAACATTCTAATGTGGTGTTGAGTTTGTTTCTGATTTTGTTTAAGCTTGTAGCTTGAGGGAGCACTTGGAGATTCTTGTTCTTGTTCTTGTTCTTCTTCTTGCATATTTTTGGCTTAAAATGACACTTCCATGAAAACTTTTATAACTTTTGCATACAAGCTCCATGTTTTATGATTCAAGAAGCATTGGAGAGCTGGTTCAGAGTTCTATCCAAATCTGTACACAAATTTATCAAGTTCTATCATAAAAATTATGTGCACATGTTATAAGTTGACCCTTCTTTGTAAATTTCAAACGCTCATAACTTGGACATAAAAAATTATTTTTCAGCAATCCTTTTTTAAAAATTCATCAGAAAAATGCAAGGAATCTAATTTTGTGATTATTTTTAGCCTTAGAAATCTTGTTTGAGAAGTTTTCCACACACTTTCAATTTCAGGTTTGAAATTAACCTTCACATTTGGGTTTGGAATTAAAAATAATAAGTGTGTTTGGTCTGTTTGGGATAACACTACATTGGATAGGAGATTATGCTCTTTTCCACTTGAGGGAAAATTAGACATCCAGACTCCTTTTATGGCCAATCCATGTCTGTTCACTTTATCCTTTAGAGGGTTTGCCAAGAGAGCAATCTTTTGGGAACGACCCAAGTGGGGAACAAGCGAACCTGGCTACTCCACCCCACTATAATCAAAAGTTTTCTTCAATCTAAAGAGAGGGAAGACATAGCTATATTTACTTCTAATTATTTTTCATTTGTAGGGCCTAGCTACTTAAATCTTGCTAAGAAAGACTACATTTGATTGGGTGCTTGTAGGATCATATTAGTCTCAATCTTATTTACAAGACTACAAGGGGAGTACATTCATCTTGTATAGGGCCAAGAGGTCTAAATCTTTCTTGCAAGACTATGCATTTTGGGTGCTTGTAGGGCTATAGGCCTTAATTCTACTTGCGGAACTATAGGGGATAGTCATGAACGAAGCTCACTAAAAACCTTAAGTTAGAGGCTACCCTTTTGACTGAAAGTATCATAATCTTTGTGCAAGGACCGATCCAAGTGGCTTCCCGAGTCACCTCAAGATTACTCACCATATGTATTCCTTTTGGATACCAAGTTGTGAGCAACAGTTTTGATAATAGCCTATTCTTAGGTAGTTCTTACTTGATGTGTTTTTTATTTGTGTTAGATCCATGGAAATCTTTGTGAACATACACTTGACGTTATTGGAATATTGCAACCTATCTTTAGAATTCACAATTTCTTGTATCCCATAAGGTTGCTTTATCCCTTGCTAGACTATCTTCAGACATGTGCTTGTTGTCTTTTTTATTTAAATATTTGAAAAAGTGAGTCCTTTGTCAATAGAGAGATCAACCCAATATAAAAATCCAAAATGTGGTTCTTCAAAGCTCCCAAAAACATTTTTCACACTCACCACTCTTTCAAGATATGACCAGTCTAACAAAGCACAATAAAGAAAAGCTACCAACTACCCGTGTTTACCAAGAGAAGAAAGTTACTGAACGCAAACTGAAGAATCATCAACTTGTCCTAATTGCAATCAAGAAAGAAATCAAGTATCAAGACAAACTTGATAACATAACTTACAACACAAGATTCATATAGTTTGCAGCTTTCTTCCAAATCAATCGTCATTTTAGTACCCTTGAGAGTGAAAACTAGTTGGTATACTGCACACCACATCCTTTTAAATCTCATGAAGCTATCTTAGCATCCTTGCATTATAGATCATCCTTTTGGTATATTTGAATCATCCTCTTAGGTAGTCTCATTTAAGTCAAAATAATCATCCTTAATCTAAAAATATCCAAAAAAACAAAAAACCAATCAAACCATCCAAGTATCTGCCTAGTGCCATATCCTTTTGAATTTCCAAAATCCATATCCTAAATAAAAAATCATCTTATATCTCCACCCTTTCAACTAAGCATTGTCTAGGGTAGCTTGTACTTGTATTTTTAGGCCTCGTCATCTTGAACCAAAGATTGGCTTACACTGACAAGGATCCTGTCTTCTGAAGATCATAAGTCTATCCAAGGTTGACAATCGCATCTATTTGATCCTACTCTAGGATGAAGTAATTCATTCCCATTTGGCACCAAGTAATCCTTAGCTGTTACACCACCCCATCATCCTAATCCAGTCACAATCCAAATATCCTTCAATCCATCCAAAATCATCCTAATTCTCTCATCTATCCTTAGATATCCATAGGTGCATCCTATCTCCATCCTTAAATCTCTTTAGGAACATCTTGCATTCATCCTCCATTGCATCCTCATTTATTCAGCCCAGGACTTGCATTTCATGCTTGCTGAGACATGATCGAGGAAGAGAAAGAATATGGACCCCAATCTTGCCACTAATTTGTCTAATCCCATCGATCCTAACAATGAGATGGTAACATATGATCCACAATCACAAGTAC
Source organism: Chamaecyparis obtusa (assembly GCA_027943335.1). NCBI lineage: Eukaryota > Viridiplantae > Streptophyta > Pinopsida > Cupressales > Cupressaceae > Chamaecyparis > Chamaecyparis obtusa. The sequence goes on along the minus strand of BSBK01002443.1, from coordinate 1,706,451 downwards.
AAATAGAGAATGTGTGGGAAGACCCAACTGAAACACCCACTACAAATTCCATGGAAGCATTTATGAGCCATCCTGGACATGCGCAGATGGTCAGTGCAATCATTTCCAAGAATCGTGCTGCTACATTAGCTAACTATGCACAAGAGGGTACTCTAATTCCTCCATACATCCAACCCTTCAGTTTGTCAAAACCCATCCATATCCTAGTTGACACCTATTGTCGCATCATACAATAAATCCATGACCCTAGCCAAAAAATATCTCAAGTAGCCTCACCTATCCCCTATTTCAACAAAACCCATAGTGCACACAATGGAACAATTTTTTCCCTTTTCTATCATAGGTGCACCACCCCCACCTACCACATTGCAAATATCCACTTAGACACAGAGCTCTACATAGGTGATAACTCTTCCTCCCACACAAAGCACCACACAAACAATACTCCCACCTTTTACAAGCCAGGCTTCCATGTCAACATCACTCTCCCAAGGAGAAACACAAACATTTCTCTTCCCCACTCAGCCAACATTCACCCAATCCATCACACAACCAACTTCTACACAATTTCTTCCACCACCTTTCATCACCAACACACAGGCTCAACAAGTCACCTTCACAACTGAAATGCCATTCATGGCTTCCAAAAACCCTCTATCTACATCAAAAAATCTCACCTTCACTCCCACATTTGTGGCAACCTCCACATCACAACCAATAGTAGGGATTGGCCCCACTTGGAGCCTCAACCAAGTGCAAATGAATGTCTTGGGCATACCCACACACTCACACCTTTCCCAACTAGTTTATCATCAAGGAACCTTTCTACAAATAGCACAAAAACACCACCACCTCCTTTCATTGCATCTTTTCCCACATTCACCAACTACCTATCTATTCCACCCACTACTCCTCAAGCTATCCCCCAACAATTGCAACAACTTGGCTTTTCCCATCCCAGTAACTCCCTGGAAAAACCACCTATAGTACAACCCAAGTTACCATCCTCCCTCTTAGTAATGCATGAATGAATCCTTTGTATATTAGGCAAGCCCAACGCTAGTCCCAACAATAACCATTATACTAACCTCCCCCACAATAGTAGTACTTCCTAACATAACAACCTAATCCTCTCATCCCACAACAATAAGCTATACCATATCCTATGCATCAGCACACCTCAACTATACAACAACAATATGTAACCCAACAAGATATGCAAAACCCATTCCAAACCACCTATGCAACAAGTAAATCCCCCTACCCCATCCCGTAGTATCTTTCACACATCCCTCTATATTCACCTGCGCCATCTAATCCCTTCCCAATGGGAGTACCCACTCCAACGCCTATCAACTTAGAATGGGAAGAAATGAAGAATGCCCTCAAGGAACTCAAAGCTGGTAATGAGGGAAAAACATTCAAGTTCAAAGAAGTCTATCCATACCCTTTCGATAGATCAATCATGGCAGTCCCCTTCCCTAATAATTTTGAAACACCCAAATTTGACAAGTATTGAAGGAAGGGAGACCCAGTTAGCCACATCAAAGAGTTCTACATGACATGCCAAGAGGTGGCATAAAATGAAATTTATCTCCTTTGCCTTTTCCCCAAGAGTCTAGGAGGGACCACCCTTGAGTGGATCTACAAGATACCATATGGCTCTATCACCACCTTTTCTGAACTTTCAAAGAAATTTGTAGCTGAGTATGTGCACAATGTTGAAAATGAGGTCTCCTTACTAGACTTATGCAATTCCAAACAAAAGGGAGGGGAAACCCTAGCTGACTATTTACAAAGATTGAAAAACCTCACCATAAGGCTATCATATCAACCACCAAAAAAACACCTCACTAAGATATTCATCAACAATTTGCATCCGAAGTTATCCCACTTCGTGTGGATGAATTGCATACAAACTTATCAAGACATAAAAGGGAAGGGAATGGAAATTGAATGAGGTCCTTTGGAGGATGGTGCCATTAAACATTACAAGGAGAGTTCGCAAGATAGGCCCAATAATGATCGACCTCATTATTGGAACAAGAACAAGAATGTGGTCATAGATGGTGCTATAGATACTAAGCATGTCCAAGTTGTAGCTAGTCCCAATCCCGCTCTCCCAACATACAACCATCTTGCACTTGTGTACCGGCAACAAATACCTGCCTATCAAAAACTTCCTTTCCCACCACCCACCAATCAAACCAATGCCATAGCTATCACCCAAGGCCATAACAAGCCGCATTTCCAAAACAATTAGAAGCAAACATTCACTCCACTCAGAGAGCCTCTAGATGCCATCTTCCACTGTATGGCTAGCGCCAATTTGATTATGTACCAGTAGAACCAACCATTTGATTAGTCAAAACCTAAGCCAACATGGTACAAGGATAATAAGTACTATGACTATCACCATGTCAAGGGACATGCTACCGTGAAATGCATGAAACTGAAACATTATGTCCAGGACCTTTTTGACAAAAAGGAGATCATAGTTGATGCTCCTTCCCAGAAATTGCCAAATGCCAACCTTCAAATTTACCAAAATGTGTTTCCTCAACACAATATAGGCAAGAATCAAGCCAATGCTAACCTTCCCCAAATCCAAGGAAAGGGAAAAAAAGGTGACCATAACGATGGGAAAGACTATACCACAACTTACATTAATTATGATAAATTTATCGGTTGCATTTCCTAGGTTGAACCAACTATGAATGTAATCCATGCCAAGGGAGTTGATAGTCAATGTGCCATTACCACCCATAGAGGGTGGATATTTGTTGTTAGCACCAATCCCATGACCATTCTTAGTGCACAATATATCCTCCTAGAACACAATGGGAACACACTTGCCCAAATCTCCATCATTGAACTTCTTCGCACATCACCCCTCCATCGAGAAGTCCTCAATAACATCCTCCAAGAGACTCATGTCCCTGTAGATATTAACACCATCCAATTCAAGAATCTTGTGGGACACCTATCCATGTCCTCCACCCTCTCTTTCAAAGCCTTTGACATGCCATCCATTGAACCAAATCACAATCTCCCACTCCGCATCACCGTCATGATCAATGACTTCACCATCAAATGGGTCATGATAGATAATGGTTTGACCCTAAATCTTTGTACAATGAAGTTTGCCCAGTCGGTTGGCTTCATGGAAGTAGACATATCTCACGAGGTAATCACCATAAAGGCCTATGAAAACCTAGAACATACCTCTAAAGGTACCATTTTGTTACCCATCAAGATAGGCCCTACAATTCAAGAAACTATATGCCATGTTGTTGATCTTGACCTCTTGTACAACATTCTCCTTGGCTGCTTGTGGATTCATTTCATTAAAGCCATCCCTTCCACCTATCATCAGTGCATCAAATTCCCATATCAAGGCACTAAAATCACCATCCATGTAGATCCCCTACCCTTCACATACTATCATGTGATAGAAACTTCCTTCCCCCACTCCACTCATTGTCCTGAAATTGACATCGACACATCTATCACCAGTTCCTCCCAATCCCACTATGATCCAGAGACAATCCTTTCTTCCACCCTTTCTACTGTCAAGATAAAAAAATAAGGGCTATGGTGAATATAGCCTCACTGACACCTTTGTAGTAGGGGTTCTCCCATTGGATCCACAAACTCAGGGACACCCATGTCCTGAAACTAAGGCCCCTTGGGAGGGTCCCAAGATTAAGACTCTGGGTTCATCTACATTCATCTCCAATGGAATTTTGAATGGTAAAGAGCTAGCACCCAATGTTAACCAATGGCTATACAAGGATCCCCTTCCACCTGATACTGAGCTTCTATGGTATTTCAAAGAAAAGTACCCTATATCCCACAAATGGGCCAACAAACAATGGAACTATCAAGGTGGTGGCCTTGGACCTACAGAGGCTGGAATGAAAGAACCCATGGAGGCATCCAAGAATCCACAACATCAAGGTCTCAGTTTTAATGCCCCTTGCCTACACATACAAGGATCCACTTTTGTGACTGGGGGCACTAATTCACCTAGTGTGATCCTCTTGATTATCCAAAAATAAATCATGAAAGTCGAAGACATTCTGGAAGAGGAAGAAAAATGATCCTATGATAATATCTTTGATGAAAAAACCTTCCTGGGAAACTCTGTCCTCTGCTAGCTTTCTATTAACCTCATTGACCTCCCACTCCTTCATGTCGAACTCATAGACCGGGATCAACCAAGCATGGCACATATTGATGAGTTTTGAAGTGAGAAAGCACTCCTAAAATTCATGGGTACCACAAGTCAACAATCAAACTGGGGGTAGGAATCAACAGAAGTCTACCAACTCAACCCCAAGAGATATTTTAGGGAAGAGGAAGTCTCTAGCCACAAAAGTGAAAATAAAAAAGAAATTAAAGAATCCTCATGTGAAAAACCCTCTGGGGCACATCCTGATTCAAAAATAGTAAAAATAAAGGGCGTATCCCCTAGTGAAAACCTCTATGAGGTGCTAGAGGATGGAGACTTGCCTCTTCCACCCATCCAAGATTACTGGCTAGAATAGTCATCCATAGTGATTGAGGAAACCAAACCAGTCAACTTAGGCACAAAAGAAATCCCAAGAATCACCTATATTATGACATCCTTAACTGAAGGTGAAGAATCAACCCTCATAGCTCTTCTTTGAGAGTCAATCATAAATTTTGCATGTTTTTATACACACATGCTAGGGCTAGATCCAAAGTTGGTCATACATCATCTCATTGTAGATCTAACTGCTAAACCAGTCAAATAGAAGCTCAAAAAGATGTATCCAAAAGTGGCCCTTCTAGTAAAAGTAGAACTAGAGAAGCTCCTACAAGCCAAGATCATCAAAGCTATAGATTGCTCAAAATGGATTTCCAATATGGTACCAGTCAAAAAGCCTTCTAGTTAGATTACAATCTGTACTGACTTCAGGGACCTCAACAAGGCATGTCCTAAGGATGACTTCCGATTGCCCAACATTGATATGATTATTGAACTCACAGTAGGCCATGAGATGTTGTCACTCATGGATGGCTTTTTTGGATATAATCAAATTAGGATAGCAGAAGAAGATCAACATAAGACAACATTCATCACACCTTGGGGCACCTTTTGCTATAACATGATGCCATTTGGACTCAAGAATGCGGGAGCTACATACCAATGAGCAATGACCGCCATTTTTCATGATATGATCCATAAAATCCTTGAAGATTATGTAGATGACATCCTTGCAAAATAAAACACATGAGACAAAAACCTCAACATCCTTGAATGTGTGTTCAATTGTCTACATCAATATCAGTTAAAGTTGAATCTAAATAAATGTGTCTTTGGTGTCACATCTAGAAAATTGCTAGGATTCATTGTGTCCAAGTGAGGCATAGAGATTGACCTAAAGAAGGTAAAAGCCATCATAGAAATGCCTCCTCCCAGAAAAATCAAGCAATTGAGAAGGCTATGAGGAAAGATACAGTTGATCTAAAGGTTCATTTCATAGCTGGCAGACAAGTGCCAGTCGTTCACAAATTTGTTGTGCAAGGATACCACTTTCAAATGGGATCCCATCTATCAACGCAGTTTTGAGAACCTCAAAGAATACTTGGAAAATTCACCTATCCTTGTACCACCAATGCTAGGTCGGCCCTTCATTTTGTACATATTTGTGACTAACATGGCACTGGGGGCACTTCTATCCCAACTTAATGATAATGGAAAGGAGAGGGATATTTACAATATCAGTCATACACTAGTGGGCTATGAGCTGAACTACTCCCCAATAGAAAAAGAATGCTTAGCAGTGGTATTTTCCACTCAAAAGCTTCATCACTATATGCTTAGCCACACGGTAAAGATAATCTCAAAGGTTGATCCTCTCAAGTATCTAATTTCAAGGACCACGCTCATAAGATGAATGGCAAAGTGGGTAATTCTTGTCAGTGAATTTGACATCTAGTATGTTGATAAAAAATCCATCAAGGGACAAGTTATTGTAGATCATCTTGTTGAAACACCCTTAGTTGATGCGTACCCCCTAGTGATGGAGTTACCAAATGAGCATCTTTGTATGGTCGAAGAACAACCCCTATGGAAGCTATACTTCGATGGATCATATACATCACATGGATCAGGGGCATGGATACTATTTGTGACTCCTCAAGGTGACTACATCCCCAAATCCTTCAAATTAGGATTCCTCTACACAAACAATATTTTAGAATATGAAGCCCTCATCGCAGGCCTTAGAATAGCTATCCAGTGGAATATCATAGAGTTATAAGTATTAGGGGACTCCCAGCTAATCATCAAATAGGTCCTTAATGAGTTTCAAACAAAGGATGACAAGCTATTTCCTTACAAAGAACTTGTGGATAAACTCAAAGAATACTTTGTTAGCATCCAGTTCACATAAGTACCAAGACTTCAAAATAAGGTAGCTGATGCTATGGAAACTATCGGGTCATTGTTGGAGATCCCTCGTGATGCAACACAATATGAGTTTTTAGTCGAGCAGCTACACACGTGAGCTTATGAGAATGCTAACTCCAAAATGGTGTGCATCTTGGTTGGTCCCCAGTCCCCATCATACCATGATATTTATTCTTATCTAAAAAATGGTATCATATCTCCTCACCTCACCAACACCCAATGCCAAAACCTCATTCACAGAGCTTCCTGCTACACTCTTGTAGCCAACACCCTATATCATCATGGGTATCATAACATCCTCTCCCAATGTTAAGACTTGAACAAGGCTGCCTTGGCTTTACAAGAGGTTCATGTTGGCATTTGTGGTGCCCACATGAGTGGCATGGTTCTTGCAAAGAAGCTACTTAGAGTTACATATTACTAGCTGATGATGGAGCATGATGCCTATGAGTTTGTAAAGAAGTGCTTACAATGTCAACAACATGCTAATCTAATCCATGCACTGGGACAAGATTTTCAGCCCATCGCGCCCCCGTGGCCCTTTTCATGTTGGGGTTTCGACCTTGTTGGCACAATCACCCCCCATTCCTCTAACAAACACAAGTATATTATAACAGCCACTGAGTATTTCAAAAAGTGGGTTGAGACAATTCTGCTCATCATAACTACAGGTGTCTAGATATCCAAATTCATCCTTTACTATATCATTTGGCACTTTGGCATCCCCTCCACCATCTTCATATACCATAAAACACCATTTGAAAACTAGCATGTCAAAGGACTTTGTACCCAGTTCCACATCCACCAACGCTTTTCTAGCCCATATTTCCCACAAGGAAATGGTCAAGCTAAGGCAACTAATAAAACTATCCTAAACATCCTACAAAATGTTGTCAATGATTCTGGTCATGACTAGCACCTCCAAATCAATCCGACCCTCTAGACCTACCACACTTCATTCCATAATCCCATAGGCACCACCCCATACTCCTTGGTATATGGTGCTGAAGTTGTCCTACCAGTTGAGGTCAAAATCCCTTCACTATGTGTGTCCATGAAGAATTACATCACAAATGAAGACTATCATGTGGCATGCCTTACCTAGTTAGACCTATTAAATGAGAAGAGACAACATACCTATGATCACCTGATCATGTACCAAAATCACCTCAAGAGAAGCTTCAACAAAAAGGTAAACCCAAGAAAGTTCCAAGTGGGAGACATGGTTCTCAAGGAGAATCGGAAGGTACAAGCCAATTGTGAGAAGAAGCGAAAGTTTGAACCTACCTGGCTAGGTCCCTATGTTGTAACAACTTGCTTTGGCTTTGAAGCCTACCAGTTATCCACACCCGAAGGGGAGCCCCTTAATGATCCTATCAATATCATACATCTGAAGTAGTTCTATGCTTGAACCATCTTTATGATCTTGAAAAAATGAAAAAAAAAAAAAAAAAAAGGTCAAAAAAAAATGAAAATATGAAAATATGAAAAAAAAAAAAAAAAAAAAAAGATGAAATAATGAAATAATGAAAAAAAAGAAAAAGAAAAAGAAAAGTAAAGACAAAAATTCTTCCAATGGTGAAAACTTGACAAACATGCACCTTGGCCAAGTACCATGATGAAAACCTAGCAAATAGGCATAATGCATAATCTCTCCATCCCATTTTCCTCTCATAGCCATTTCACCCCCTCCATCAACCTTTGGATCTTGTTAACGAACATAAAGGCCACCATGTATTTGGGAACCTTTTTTACATCCATTTTTCCCCATCGCAGTATTCATCCCCCCTATCCTCTATCCACCCATCCTTCCTATCATATTAGCTTCCATCTACCTCCCTCATGCACTCATTATCTATCAGTTTGTAGCTTAGCAATCGATCCATTAACATACAAATTTCTTTCACATGTTTCTCATTCATTAGATTTCACAAGAAGATTCAAAAATCAGCCACAAATGTATAAGCACATGAGTCCATCAAAACTCATTATTTCATCATAATCCATACATATACATACATTCATAAAAAAAATACGAACAACAAAATTTGGGCACATGCAAGATCCTCTTTCTATATATATATATATATATATATATATATATATATATATATATATATATATATATATATATATATATATATATATATATATATATATATATATATATATATATATATATATATATATATATATATATATATATATATATATATATATATATGTCAAATACATTTGGTACATATCATGTGACCCTCCAAACAAATCACAAAAAAAAAAAAACAACAGTATCACTACTCAGCCTATGAGGATTTTGATGTCAAAGCTCCTCTCCCTCCACTTCCATGCCTTGGTGGTCAGACACGAACACCCCTAATTGGCCTATTTACCCACCGTGTCCTTCCTCTGTTTGTGAATGCTACTTTCCTCTGATCTACTAGGATTGCTTGATGGTACAATCCCATATAGTAAGCAGCTTCCCACCCAACCCTGGCTGACTCTCTCATGACTAACAAGGTCTCCATCAATAGTTGGGATGCCCTTGGGAGCATTACTACCCATCATGTAGTATTTCACTCACCTTTATAGGTTTATGCCAGAAACCTCTATTGATCTCTATTTTCCATCACATCCTCTAGCTGCTGTCTAAGATGGTTCCCATCTTGAGTATAAGTATTCAGCCACTCTTGTGTCTTAGCTATAATGGTGTCAATCTCTACCATTATTTTCTGGGATGCCTCCACCCTAGTTTGTAATACGTCATAAGCTGCTTGAGCACTGTCTACCCAAGCTCCCTCTACCTCTATCAAACCCCACATCTAGGTCACTTCAGTCTGGGGACTATCTTCCTAGACTCTATCCATCAGACCCTGCAACCAGGTAACCTCCTTCTCAACCTGGTCAGCTCTGTCCTTCTCCATGACCAGTAGTTTCTATAGGTTGCTTCTTTCTATACCCACCACATCATGGTCCTCTCGGAACACATATTCTGGCATTAATTCCTGATCTGACACAAATGATTGAACTGAGGCACCTTGCTTTTGTCTAGGAAAGCTAAAAAATACTAGATAGTTTGGCCCCCACAACTATATATCTGGGCCTCCCTCTTGTACTCTCTCCATCTGGGCCATTGGCTCCACAACATAATATTCTTGATCAGTGAGATGTGTCTCACCTTGTGACTACAGTGGAGTATAATCTTTCTTATCAAAATCAATCTGATCACCTTGTTCACCTATTCGATCTTGAGGTGACCCATTCTGGCTTCCGTCACCCTCATCCTGAGCATGTCCTCTAAGGGTAACATGTAGCATCAATGGACCTCTATCTCTTTTTAGACATATTATGCTGAGCTTTGGCTTCACTTTTCTCCTATCTGCACTCTCATCATCACCATCCTCACTTCTTCTACTTGCACTCATTGTATCTAATGCCTCTTCTTCTTCCCATTGATGATCCATATTTCTTCACCTTCCTCTCTGATACACTTGTTGTTTCTTCTCTTGTGAAGTCTCCATGGCCTTTTCACTTGCTAAATAACAATCATTTATGCTTGAGCACCCTACTGTTCATATCCCATCTTGTCCTTTCTAGCCGTTGTATATAGTACGATGACACTTCTTACTAAAAAAAAATCTTGTCATAAAATCAATCTGCATGTTCTTATGATGTTCCATCATCACACCTATATGAAATAAGAAGTTGTTGGTAGGAATGAATGTTGGATGTTGGCAGTCATTCTGTAGCAGTTGTTGTTGCATTCATGACTGATTGTCATTAATGTCCACACAATGATCTTCTAAAGACTAGCAGAGAAGTAGACAGTGTTTTGATTAGCACACATGGGATATTGTAGTTGGAGCTATGCAATGTTGAGGTTATACTCTTTAATATGTTATATGTCTATGATTAAGAGCATAAATAGTAATTCATTGATTCATGAAAGCTATGAGCATTTTGGTAAAAGGAGTATTCAAGCAGTGTTCCTAAGTAGAGATTTGTGGAAATTTGATGATATCTCCTAATCAGGATGGAATACAATTTTGTGTAATTAAAGAGAAGTTTGAGACGTATTGATGGTGACTTGGTTCATAGCACAAATTTTGAGGTCACATGAGTGAAGAGATATTGCATTTGGAAGCTGATAGTTTTGTGTAATTCTGATGTAGCGTATGGAAACTATTATTTTGTAATTATGTGTCGACTCATTTGTAATTATTTGAGTGTGGTATAAAGGAAGGAATGTTTTTCCTTATTGTATGAAGTTTGGATATATGAAAGAAGTGTGAGCATGGTTTGGTTGCGTGTGAATGTAAGCATGAAGTGAAGAAAAGAGCCTAAGAGATTGTGAAAGCGAAATTGTGAAGGAAGACATGTGAAGTTCAGAGATTTGGAATTGAGATCTATTGTAGTAGTGAGTGCGGTTTGGCATAGTAAGGAGGTAACATATTTCATATTATTCTGCTGAATAATATCAAGGTTATTTGGACAGTGTGTTCAGTGATCTTACCCTGAAGCTATTTGGGCAGTGGGTCCTTCTGTCTTCCATAACTCTTAACAGGGTTAGAATCTTTTAACAGGGATTCAAAATCTCCTAACAAGGATTTATATGCCCTAAATGTATTTCATAAGACTCCTAATAGAGTCCATCCTCTCACAAGGAATATTAATATTAGTGAATCTTTTGTGGGCATAATTCCCACCGGGGTTTACTCTTTGATCAAGAGGTTCTCTAGTCAACATATCTTGTGTTATTGTGTCATTGTGTATGAATATCTTTGTATGGTTAGTAGTTTCATTACTTACATGGTTAAATGTTGTTGAAGATGATAAAAGTTATAATTATCTGATAACTGATTCAGCCCCCCCCCCTCTCAGTTATCTTGGTGGACTTTACTTTCTAACAATTGGTATTAGAGTGGTAGGTCCTTGAAAGGAAAGTTTAACAACTTAAGGAGATCCATGGTGAATTTTAGGAAAGAAAGCCCTAAGTTTGATGGAGTAAATTTTGACAGCTGGAAGGAAAAGATGAAGACACATCTATTATGTTTAGGACTAGGCTGTTGGTTGATTAGAAAGAATGAAAGGACTATAATTAAAGAATACAGTCTTGAAACAAGTTCTAAAGATGAGTTAGATCTATTCATGTGTAACATACTTGCAAGAGAAGCACTCTTGACAACGCTTTCAGAGAATGAATATAGTCAGGTAAAATGTTTTAATAAATCTACTAAAATTTGGAAAGCTTTACACTCTACTTTTGAAGGTGATGAACATGCAAAAAGAGCTAGATTACATAATTCGATGTGTGCATTTGAAGATATTAGAATGATGGAAGATGAATCTGTTAGAAGCTATATTGGTAGAATGTCAAAAATTGTTGCAGGAATAAAATCTTGTGGAGGATCAAAGACAGAGAATGAAGTGATATAGAAAATTCTAAGGACATTGACTCCTGTATTTAAGCAAACAACACAAATGATTGAACAAGTTATACCTTGTACTAAAAACTTTACAAGAGAGACTCTTCTTGGAAGATTGGAAGTAGCAGAGATGAACCTGAGGTTATCAGGAGACTTACCTAGAATGGAGACAACATTCAGTGCTCTTAGTATTCATCCTACTTTGTCAAAAAGTACTAGTGTGAGTGGAGATTATGCCAGCAGCAACATATCTAGAAATGAAGAAGATAAGAAGATTGAAGAAAGTATTGCCTTGCTTGTGAAAAGAGAACGAGATGGTAAGAAATTTTTTAAATGTTGGACTTGTCAAGAATATGGTCATTTTTCATCTAAATGTCCTAAGAGAGTTAAGAAGTATAGAAATAATTTAAAGCCTAGAAGATCTAAGGAATGTTATTATGCTAATGATGAAGATCTTGAAGCTAGTATAGAAAGAACTTTGAGTGAAAGTGATACTAAGAATAATGATGAAATAGGATTTGTAGCAATTAAAGAAGAAAATTTTGAATCTGATGTTAAAGAAGAAAAAGCATTAGTTTTTCAAGCTGAAAAGAAAGATGATTGGATTATAGATAGTGGTTGTTCACATCATATGACTGGATATGTGAAGAAGTTTATAAAGTTTAACAATTATGATGCAAGAGTTGTTAGAGTTGGTAACAATGCACCTTGTTTGATTAAAGGTATAGGATCTATTACTCTTGATGGAAAGACTAATATTGATGATGTTTACTTTGTTGATGGATTGAAACATAATCTTTTGAGTGTTGGACAGTTAGTGGATAAGGGATATCAAGTTTGGTTTACTGAGAAAACTTGTGTGATAAAGGATAAAGATGGAAATCTAATTGGAACTGGATCTAGAACCAGAGGTAATGTATTTCAGTTGAATCCTACTAAGATGACATGCTTGATTACTAAAATTGATGACAGTTGGTTGTGGTATAGAAGGTTTTGTCATATAAACTTTGATAACATTGTGAAAGTGAGTACTACACTTGCATTAAGGGATTTGCCTAAAATTATGAAGCCTACTAACATGATTTGCAAAGAATGTGTGATGGCTAAGTTGAAGAGAAGTTCATTTCCTAGTAAGAAGTTCACATCGGTAGAGAAGCTGGAGATTGTTCATACAGACTTGAGCGGTCCTACCAGGACTAGAGGATTCTATGGAGAAAGGTATTTTATGATTCTTGTTGATGATTTTACAAGAATGATGTGGATTGCATTTCTGAAAGAAAAATCTGAAGCATTTGATAAGTTTAAGATCATTAAGAATAAAGTTGAGAATGAATCTGGAATGAAGATTAAATGTTTCATATTTGATAGAGGTGGAGAATTTACTTCTAGAGAGTTTAACACTTTTTGTGAAGTGAATGGTGTGTGTGTGAAAATTGTACCTGATTTGTAGACACAACACTTCAGTAAAACATTAGAGGTTAGCTATAATCAAAATCATGCAAAATTGAAATCTAATTTAACCAAGCAATTTACTACCTTCTAGTAGGTGCGAGATTAATGTTCTCAGATTGCTATCGAGATCAGTGACCTAGACGACACCTGAATGAAAGAGTTGAATGCAAAACTGATATGAAACATGAATGCAATTAATCTATTTTTTTAATATTTTCTATGCAATAATATGATGAAAAATTATATGAATCTATGCTAATATGAAAATTGATATGCAATGCTAATCTAGAAATGATATGATATGAGAATGAAAATTCTAACAATAATATGAAAGCTATGAATTTGAAATTGATCTCACAAAGCTTCGAATCCTCAAATTTATCTTTCAAGCTCCAATTGTGCAAATTCTCCAAATCTGATATGCTATGATTCCTGTAGAGTAAGTTTGCGATTTTTGAGATATTAGAGATGAAGAGCTGAGCCTTGGTTTTATAGAAATCCAGGGCTTTGGAGGTGCATGGAAGAAAGCCATAAATCACTCAAATAACTCAGGTTGATTTTTGAGTTATTTTTAAATAAAGATAATTAAGTCACAAAAATCATGCAAAAGCACAGTTCAACTCGAATTAGAAGTTTAGATCAACTTTTAAAACTCAAAAAGATGTTGAATTTCAAAAAGCTAACAACTTGCATTGATTTTCCAATTTGAGTTTAATTGGTCCTTGAATATGCACATGGATAATTATGACTTAATAAATAAATAAAGTGATTTATTCTCAACTTAATTGATTTTTGAAATAAAATAATTAATTTATGGGTTAATTAACTATTTTATCAAACTTTTATTAAAAACTATATTATTAAATAATGACAACCTACTTTAATCAATTATTCATAGGATATTGGATTTATTGTCAAAATTAAATAATACAATTAATAATAGATAGAATTAAATTTAATTACACAATTAAGTGGCAAGATATTAAATCTAATTAATTAAATATGAAAATATTCAATTAATCAAACTTAGGATAAATGTGATTTATTGCCAAGTAATCATTAAATTAAAGATAATTAAGATAATTAGGAATATTGCTAGGAATATTCCCCGATGCAGAATTTAAGATAATCAATTATGATTCGATGATGTTTAGATGTGCCTTAGATTAGGACTTTGATGTCGATTTCATTCGAATTGTTGATATAGGAGATTAATGAACTTATAGCCCATTTTTGGGGTATTAAATTTTGCCCCTCTTTGAATTACTGTGTGAAGTGCAGTGGTTCAAAGAAAGTCTGTGTTTGATAAAGATATGAAACTGATGTTTGAAATTGATAATTGATATGAGACAGAAGTTTATTGATATTGATTTGATATGGAGATAATAGGTCCTGAATGACCAAAGATAATGTTGACTATAGCAGCGATGAACCGATGACTGCGAAAGAGTGTCAAAATGCCCGATTCCAAACCTTAGGATTGCAAAGAAGTGAGTGACCGATTCTAGACTTGATTGTCTTAGCAGAACTAGCAGGTATCACATCCAAATCCTTCAGTTGCTGAAGAACCAAGGAAAGAACATTATGATCCAATGGTTGCAAAAATTGATACAGTTTACAAGATTAGGAGAATACCAGATTGATATGGATCTTGATGAATCTGATATGCCCCAAGTGATGATAGATTTGCCCCGAGCGATGAGGTCTTTTTTGATGAATCGGTAACTAGACATGGTTTTTGTCTTGATTATTGAGGAAGATATGATTTCCATAAAGATATGATTTCAAATTTGATTACAGACTTTGAATGATGTGCAATACCATGCCCCCTTCGGGATTAAAATTGAAATCTGACAAGAAAAGTCAACATTGATAGTTTAGAAGCATGTTAATTGATTTGAGAAGTGGTTAAACACGTCTGAAAATGCATTGTGCATCATTTGGAGGTCCAAAAGACCAAGTTTGACTAGGTTTGACCATGAGTTGACCATAGTTAACCCAGTTGAAATTTTGATAGTTTGATGGAAGATAATCAGTTAAGTTGAATACTAGATTTCTGTGATGAATGAAGGTTGATTATGCAAGTAGTTAATAATATAAACAATCTCATATTTCAATTTTGATCTTGAAAAAGGATTCTACCTACTATTTCATTGGAGGAACCTTCATGTGAGATTCAGCTCTTGTTAGATTTGCAGATGCGAGTGGAGAATTGTTTAAGCATTGAAGTTCATTTAGCCATTGTGAGATCATGCAAATATGCAAAATGAAATGCAACCTAAGACCTAGGACCTAGTCACTGATCATGTGTCAATTTGTTATCATCATTGAACTTTTAGGTAACTGGATAAATCAATACAATGCCCACTACCTATGAAACCATGGACATATGAATATCAATTTGTATATGCAAGAATCAATACAACACCCACTGGTCAACAACCATGGATATATGAATATTGATTTTATTTTCAGAATGTTAGATTAGATATAAGCACCAAGGCATAAACGCCAGGATGACCTGAATATCATGTCCATTTTGATATAGCAATTTGTATAAGCATCAAAACATGAACGTCATGATGACCTGAATACACCTTGCATTGACAAACACATCAAACAAACAAGAGATTATTCTAAATCCAATGCGAATTACCCGTAGTGACCCTTTATCATTCACATCCTTAGGTAAGATTGCGTTTCACAGTAGGAGAAAGAACTCACTCAAAAAGACAATAGTTAGATCAAACTTCCTTGAATTTTTTAGGTATCAATGGTCGAGGTATGCATGGCCATCCAATTCGAGATAGAGGCTCTTACAGTCGGACACCATTTCAATCCAGAATTTCCAAAGTTTTTAGATTTTCACATACAAGAAGAAAACAAAGAAAAGATTATGCCCCCAGTCATCACTCTCTAAATCCTATAAAGGACATCATCGAAGAGCTCAGAGGGACACAATATGAAAAAATCTTAATGCGAATCAGTAAGCATACAAGGAGATAAAAGCATGAAAAGCACAGATTGTTTTCAATTTGTGTTTGATTATTGTTGTAGATGCAAAATCCTTTCTGGAGACAAGATAGACTTGACTAACTCAAATGAAGCTTCAAAGGACTCTGACTGGATATGACATGTCTTAGAGACACTGGAGACCATAGGATATGACATTGATTGCCCCCAAGTTTGAACATTGATAGGATATAGACGCTTGAGCAGATTGGTGTACAAATCAACTTATTGAAAACTGGACATGCAGAAACAAACCGGTATATATGTACAAATTAAAGCAAGACTAAAAGCTGGGAAAGACCAAGATTGCATTGATAGATGGAGCATTTTGAAACAAGTGGCACCTGTTTGTCGGGTTTTCACCATCTTGGCAAAGATTCTATTTTTGCTACCAAGGCACCTGTTGCCAGGTTTTCACCAAGGCACTTTTTTTTTTCTCATTTTTTTGTATTTTTTATTTTTCAATTTTTTTGAATTTTTGATATTTTCTTTTTTTTTTGTGAATCATCAAGGTGCCTATTGCTAGGTTTTCACCAAGATGTTCATTTTTTCAAGACTTTTTCCAATTTTTAAGATTTTTTCAGGACATTTTACCATAGACTGAATGCCTTAGGTGTAGAATTTCTTCAGATGGAGAACATTGATTGGTTCTCAAAGCTTTTCTCCTTCAGTCATTGAGAGTTGATAGGCACTAGAGCCAAAAGTAGCAGTGATTACAAAGGGACCCAACCAATTGGGTTTGAACTTCCCCTTGCATTCTCGATGGGATTGATTTTTAGGATTTTCTCTCAAGACTAGATCGCCAACCTGAAATTCTCTGTGTCTGACTTTCTTGTTGTAGCCTCTAGACATTCTCTTCTAATATACTCTGAGATGATCATATGCTGCTTGTCTATGCTCATCTAGTAGTTCCAGTTCTTGTAACCTAGACACTCTGTAGTCATCATCAGTTACTAGACCATGCATTCTAATTCAGAGTGATGGGATTTCAACCTCAATAGGTAGTACCGCTTCAAACCCATAAACTAAAGTAAAAGGCATAGCCCCAGTAGGTGTTTTGATACTTGTTCTATAGGCCCATATAGCTAGATTAATCATGAGATGCCAGTCTCTACCAGTTTTGTTTACTGTTCTATGCAAGATCTTTAATAGATTTTTGTTATAAGCCTCTGCTTGGCCATTCCCTTGTGGATAGTAAATAGAAGACCAATGTTGGGTGATTTTGAACTTGGCACATAGATCATCTAGGTCTTTATTCTTGAATTTCCCACCATTATCTGTGATTATGGAATGAGGTATCCCATATCTACATATGATATAGTTCAATATGAACATAGATATCTATTTCCCTATTTCTTATGTCAAAGGGACCACCTCTACCCATTTTGTAAAATAATCTATGGCTATGATTATATGGGTATGTCCGTTAGAAGAATGAGGATGAATCATCCCGATAAGATCAAATGCCCATTGATGGAAAGGCCATTGTGTTGTAAAGGGGATTAGATCCCTCCCTGGAGCATGAATTAGGTTGCCATGCACTTGGCACTTTTGACAATTCTTAGCAAATTTGATAGCCTCTTTCTCCATTCCAGGCCAATAGTACCTAGCCCTAATAAGTTTTCAAGCTAGTGTTAAACCGTTCGAGTGTGACCCACAAATACCATCATGGACTTCCTCTAATGCACGTTGAGACTCTTCCCATTCTAAACATCTAAGTAGCGTACCATCTAGACCTCATTTGTATAGATCATTACCAATGATGACATATCAGGAGGCATTATGGATAAGGTATCTCTTTTCATGATGGTTGAAGGTATCTGGGATGATTTGGTCTTAGAGATAGGAAAATAGGTTTTTATACTGGGATGAATCATGACCTACAACAGTACAGATCATGCGGGTTTCAGGGGAGACATATGCAGGATAAGATAGTGCTTCCACCAAAAACTCATAGTGTAGCTCATGTTCAGGTTGCTGTAATAAAGTAGATAGTGTTGCCATTGCATCGGTAGCCTTGTTCTCCATTCTAGGAATTTGCTCAAATGTGATCAATATGAAATATTTCTTAAGATCATCTACCATTCTCTTGTAAGGAATGAGATTTTCATCTTTAGTTTGGTACACATCATTGACTTGATGAATAACAAGTTGAGAGTCTCCATGAATGTGTAGCTCTGTTACTCTCCATTCAATTACTAGTTTCATACCATTCAAGAGGGCTTCATATTCCACAATATTGTTTGTGCAGGGGAACTTTAGTCTGAATGCTTTTGGGATGGAGTATCCTTGAGGAGTTATGAACAATATGCCTACTCTAGATCCATTCTGTGTATAGGAGCCATCAAAGAACAATTGTCATTCTCTAGAAGATAGGTGCATAATAGAGGAGTCTGGAAATTCCATTTGCATTGGTGTGTCATCAAACATGGGTGCATCTACTAGTTGATCAGCAATAACTTGACCTTTTATAGCTTTTCTTTCAACATATTCAATGTCAAATTCACTTAGAAGTATGACCCATTTAGCCAGTCTACCTGTGAGGGTAGCCTTACTAAGTAGGTATTTTAGTGGATCAATTTTTGCTACTAGATGCATGGTATGAGCTAACATATAGTGTCTCAATTTTTGTGATACAAAGATCATAGTGAGACAAGCTTTCTCAATCATAGAATAGTTCTTTTCGTATGCCACCAATGTTCTACTTATATAATAAATGGCTCTTTCCTTTTTCTCTTCATCATGTTGTGCTAGCAATGCCCCCAGTGATGTGGTTGTTGCATAGACATATAAGATCAATGGCTTCCCATGAATAGGAGGCATCAAGATAGGCAGATTTGATAGATACTTCTTCATATGGTTAAAGTTGTTCTCACATTCTTCATTCCATGCAAAGGTCACACCTTTATGTAATGTTTTTATAAAAGGCTGTGATATGTATACTAGCTGTGATATGAATTTTCTGATAGATTGAACTCTTCCTTGCAACATCCTCATTTGACTGATATTCATGGGAGGTTGCATCTCTATTATAGCCTTGACTTTAGCCGGATCAACTTCAATGCCCTTCTTTGAAACTATGTATCCTAAGAGCTTTCCAGAAGTGACACAAAAAGCACACATCTTAGGATTTTGTCGAAGACTAAACTTTTCCATTCTGTCTAGGATCATGCTCAAGTCCTTTAGATGTTTAGTTCTGATCATAGATTTTGCTAAAGTGTCATCAACATAATCTTCCATAGTTCGATGCATCATGTCATGGAAAATAGATGTCATTGCTCTTTGATATGTAGCTCCATCATTTTTAAGCCCAAATGGCATGACATTCCAATAGAAGGTGCCCCATGCACATGTGAAAGTAGTTTTCTCTTGGTCCTTTGGAGCAATTTTTATTTGGTTATATCTAGAGAAACCATCCATTAAGGAATACATCTCGAAACCCATAGTCATGTCCACTATCATATCAATGTTAGGTAGTAGAAAATCATCCTTAGGGCATGCTCTATTCACATCTCTAAAGTATGTGCACACTCTGATTGACCCATCTGGTTTAGAAATAGGTACAATATTAGAGATCCACTCTGCATAGTCAATAACTCAGATGAATCCAGCATTTAGGAGCTTCTCTAATTCAGCTTTTACCAAGAGTGCAACATGAGGATGCATCTTTCTTAATTTTTTCTTGACAGGTTTGACATTTGGAGCGATAGATAAATGATGCATTATGAGATTAGGATCCAATCCTGGCATATCTAAATATTTCCATGCAAAGTTGATCTTCTTCTCTGTTAGGAATGTTGTAAATTTTTTCTTCTCTTCTTTTGATAATGACTGTGCTACATGTACCAATTGTGGTTCCTCTATTGTACCCAAATTGATGGATTGAGTGGGCTCAATTAGAACTGGAGATCTATCCTGTAAATGACTGGGAAGGACATCAAATATCTCATCCTTAGGCACCTCAGAGAAGTTTTCACCTTTGGATACATCTTTTATTTTTACTTTTGTAGGTTTTGAGACTGCCACAAAGTGGTTTTCACCCTTAGAACTCTTTTTCTTTTTCTTTTTATTCTTGTTTTTCTGACTAAGATATTTGATGTCTGACTCGGTCATGCTGACGCTTGGTTCATTGATGGAAGTACTCATAGGCTCAACTACATTGAGGTAGCAAGTGAGGGCATAGTCATTCGGTAAGGTATAAATACCATGGCTCAGATTCGTGGAGGTTTGATCAATAAGTTTTGGATATTTGATAGTCAAAGTAGGGAAAGATTGGGAGATAGTGTTTACAGATATGGATCTATCATCATTGGTCCTAACCTGATGCTCAAGTTCAAAGGTGATACTACAACTTAAGATATCCAATTCATGAATAGGCTCAATGTCATCAAGGGAGTTCAATTCATCCATAGGTGGATCAGACTCGATAGGTTCATCATTTCGCTCTAGACTTACGTTGGTTTGAGGTGCATATTGGTGAATAACATCAACATGTTTCTCTATGATAAGCTCATCTTCATCTGGTTCTGGAATGGCTCCCCATTCATAGTCATTTGATTCAGCTTCTGATTCAGGATCTCTAGGAAATCTTAGAACATGAGTAAAGTCAGGGTGAATACCCCAAGAAGGGTTACCCTCAGATTCTGATTTGTATTCATACTCATGAGAATCTATCTCAGAATCACTACCACTTCCCTCTTCTTGATTATTTTCAAGATTAGTTGGTTCTTGTGTTGCAACTATCTCTTGATTGATAGCAGGTTCTTGTGTTTCTACTACATTAATTCTTTTGATAGGATCATCTTTATCATCAAGAAGGTCTTTGATCTCTTTAGGAAATTCTTCATAGGGGATGAGTTTTGAGCTATCTAAATCACTATCTAATGATTTGATTTATTCTTTCTTAAGAAGAGGTTCCCTTGGTGCGATCTACTCTATGACATGAGGGAAATTACCTTTGAGGTGATAGGGTTTCTTCTTAAAGCCTAATCCAACTTTGTTTTTATTTTCTCTACTAGTATGTGGGAGAGGTACCTCAAGACCTTTTCCTCTGATTCCTAGAGGTCCTTTACCTGAATATCCCATCTTAGCTATTAATTTATCTCCTGGACCATATGACTTGGAAGGGAGTTTGGATACTGTAGAGTCACCAGTTTGAACAACTTGAGATTCAGGTTCATCTTTGTACAGCCATGATAGCATAGCCTCATCCTCTTCAAATTCTTTCTTGGATACTTGTTTTGCTACAAAATTCTTTTTATATGCTTCAAGAGGTTCTGTAGAGTTTGGTTTGGATTGTTTCAAAGATTTCCCATAAGACTTAGGTGAGATAGGGAGAGATGTCAAAGATAATACTGGCTCAATAGTATATTCTCCCATACTATTTTCTTTGATATTAACCTCTTTGGCAAGATCTTCCATTTTAGATGTGGATGCTTCTTTAGTTGGTTCAATGGGAGATTCTCTGTTATTAGGCACAAGCTTATCTGCACTTTCCTTCAAGGTGTTACAAGTTGTATTCAGATCTGCGGGGATAGTAACCTCTACTCCTTCATAAGGAAACTTCAAACATTGATGGTATGTAGAAGGAAAATCTTGCATTTCATGTATCCATGGTCTCCCTAGAAGGATTTTGTAGGCCAAAGGTAGATCAAGCACTTGACAAATGGTATCTTTGATAATTGGACCCACTCTGATAGGTAAGACAATGGTTCCTTTAGAAGATCTTTCTTGTTCATCATAGGCCTTGATAGTTATTTTCTTTCTAGGATCAATAGCCAATTTTGAAAATCCCAATTGTGTGATCAAGTTGTAAGAACAAATATTTAGGCTAGCGCCCCCATCTATCAACACACGTTTGACTCTACGATTCTAGATCAAGATTTCTATATGCAAAGGCTGATTATGTGGGTGACTCAAGGAGTTGTCATCTTCCTCTGAAAAGGAGATATATTGTGGAGATGTAAGATGTCCAACCATAGTCTAGAACCTGTCTAAATCAAGGTCATTAAGAACATTGGAACCAAGAAAAGCTTTATCGAGAATGGCTTTATGAGCTGGAGATATTCGAAGAAACTCAAACATGGAGTTTTTGCATTAGTGTGCTGGAGTTGTTGAACAATGCTATAAGATGTAGGCCTTGTATCCTTTGGATTGGAAGATTTGGAAGTAGCCTTCTGTTTAGAAGCAGATGAAAGATTGAAGGGCACCTTAGGGACATTTGATGAATATGAGATTTGTCCTTTCAGATGCGTTTGAGCTTGTGATCGAGTAATTGTGTTAGCGGAGGAATGATTTATGTCTCTTCGTACAATTGTGATGACATTGCAACTTTCAGAGAGACATGGTTCAACCATATTGATGACAATATTATTTCCAGGGTAGGCATAATTGACTTTTGCCCCCATATTAGGCTGAGAAGTTGAAACTTCTTGACCATGTTTTGGAAATGGTTCTGTGAATGTTGTATGATTGTGATTGCTCATGGGATTGTCAATTGTGATGTCTCCACTATCGATCAGATCTTGAATGGTATGCTTCAAGTGATAGCAACTACTAGTTTTGTGACCTTTACTCCGATGGAAATCACATAATTCATTTTCCTTCCACCATATCGGTTTGGGGTCCTGAGCATTTGGTTGGATTGGTGGTAAAGAGATGATTTTATCAGCCAGTAGAGTTTTCATAGCTGATTCTAAAGACTCTCCTAGAGGAGTAAATTTTTTATGTTTATCCCATTTTTTGTATTCTGGCTTCCTTTGAGATGGTTGAGAAGACTTTTTTTCTGAAGCTTTAATGGCTTGAGTGCCAAGAGTGAGATTGTAGGTTGGTGCCTTTGATGGGGCATGGACAGTGTCAACAATGCCATCTATAATGATGCCTTTGTTCTTGTTCCAATTTTTGTTCTTGTCTTTAGAACTGGATCCAGATTCGTACTTGTCTTTTTGAAGTGTGATTTCTCCTTTTTTTACAAGCACTTTTTCAATTTTGATAGCATTATCCACCATCTTGTCAAAAGATGTATGATCTTGCATTTGTAAGGGATAATTGATTTTTGGAACAAGGTTATTGATAAAGATTTCAAGTTTCTCCATTTCAGGAATTGGTCTAGCATATAGAGAGAACTTCTTTCACCACCTCTTGAGGAAAGTTAGGAATGATTCTCTTGGATATTGCTTGAGATTACAAATATCAATCATGGTGATGGGATGTTGAATATTGTAGGAGTATTGCTAGTAGAACAATTTAATCAATTCCTCAAACGTCTTGATCGTAGGAGGCAATCTTGAAAACCACTGAATGGATGCTCCTCCCAGAGATCTAGGAAAAAGATGCATCAGATAGGTCGGTTCATGCATGAATTCCATGGATTGCATATAGAACTCTCTAACATGATCTTGAGGATTAGAGTGTCCATCATACTTATCATACTTTGGCATCTCCACTCTTTTTGGAAATGGTGGCACATACAAGTTTTTGTCAAAAGGAAAAGGGCATAGAGCTTCCATGGAGAACTCTTTGGGTTCCTTTTCTTTCTCAAGGCTATTAAATTTGACTTGTAAATCATGTATCTATTTTTTCATAGCTGTGAGTGGAGTTTCTTCCTCATGCGTAATGATGTCTTCAACATTAAAGTTGGGAGGAAGTTTAGCTCCTTGATGAGATAATTGTAAAAGTATGCTTCTCTATCTTCTTTCAAGATGATCAGATGACACAACCTTGTTAAGGTTTGATTGATTTGAAGATTTGATTAGATGTGGATGAAGGATACTATTCCCTAGATGTATGGGTAGGTTCCCAAAAGATAGCGGACAAGATATCACAACACTTAGTCATTTTGATGATTGATTGATTGAAGATTGATAGTTATGACAAGGTTTTGACACGAGATGATAAAGACTCAAATCGATTAACCAGAAGGCTGAATCAAATTCAAAAGGCCACTTGAGGAAAATGATTGGATTTGTAATAGCTACTACTCTATTCTTGACACAGTGATTCATTTGACAGATTCTGAAATTAGGCTGAAAAAGCTAAATATCTGGCAATTTTGACAATTTTTTGACAACTTTCAAAAATTTCCCAAATGACACTCTGCAGACTCATACGACAGTGGGTATGCTATGAAATGACAATTGAAAATATCATACGATAGTTGGGTAGTAATGAAATGATAGTTGAAAATCTCATACGACAGTTGCAAGATTATGACTTTGAGAATTTGCTGGCGTGGAAACTCATACGACACTGGGTACTTAATCATACAACAGATGGGTTGTAATGAAATGACACTTGATGGAAACTCATATGACTTTCTAACTTCTTGAGATGACTTTTGACTCCAGAAAAGGATTTTACTTCAGATTTTGCAAATTTTGAGTTTTCAGATTTGAATTGTTTGCAAATTTCAATGTCCAGATTTGAGGATTGTAACAGATTTGTTCATTTTCAATAACCAGATAGATGAAAAAGCACACAAAATAGAAAGCATGTGATTTCAAGCATGTCTAAAAACAATGAACAAAGGCAAAATAAACATTGCGCATGAAAAATCAAGTGACTTATTCATTCTAATCCTCAGAAGCGCTAATTGTGTATGTTCCAAAAATGTTTTGCCATAATGCACATATACCCTATAAAATGAAAATTTGGGCTCACTAGGGTTTTTAGTAATGGTTTGACTCTGCAACTTTTATGATCCAAAGGGGTGAAATCCAATCCTGGTGCACCAAGGTTTTGACACAGTCCTAGAACTTAATCTTCAGGAGCTGCTAGGGAGATCTGACAACCCAACAATGAACCATACCCATGGAGATTTCTTCCACAAGGACATTTATATAGCATCTGTCACTACCACGGTGAAAATGGCTATTACCGCTAGAGGTTCCGTCAATGTAGTTTACCCTGTGAAGGGATTGTTCGCTATGGTTAACCCTCTCTAAAGGTGACTCACAATAGTATACCACAATGGGACTTGGCTTCAGATCCAAGGTTTTGATACCTCTTCACTTTTAACCCAAACAAAGAAGCAGATTAATCCAACATGCTAAGACAAAGTTTGTCTCACCAAGGTCTATGATATCAACCCTACGTGATCTATCAACCCCTCTAGAGAGAGAATGTATCAATCAATAAGGGAAGACGCACTAACCAATTTTGATTTACCAAAGCTCATGATGTCTACCCCACATGATCTATCAACCTCTCCTGGGAGAGAATGTATCGATCAATAAGGGAAGACACACTAATCAAGTTGAATGTGAAATGCACTAAGTATCCTCCCTACCTACAAGGATTCTATCATCAAGAAGGATTTTTCTGGGAATCCAATCTCTCAAGAATCACGAATAGTGTTCATAGGGCCTAATTACTATGTGAGCATAGATGTATGTTTCCAAAATAAAATCTACCAAAAGTATCCAAAAAGCAGAAAGAGGAACACTTAACGCTTAAAGATAATATAAGATGAGTCCACAAGGTGGAACACTTAACACCTCACACAAGCTAAAAATGAGTCCCCAACTTAGAAAACAAGTGAGTTCCTAAAAGCACAAAAGGGTTGCCAAGTGGAACACTTAACACTTCTCTCTTGTAGACCCCTCCCCTTTATGGCACTAAGATTAACCATGGGGTGGAATGAGGGGCCGACAGATTAGCGAGTCCAATAACCCAAGATAGCAATCAAGATCAATCACAAGTATCTAAGACTACTCAATGAATCCTTAAGGGGTCACAACCTAGTATCAATTATGCAAGTGTGTAGAAATAGGTCAAAAGCATGAAAAGATGCACACAAGCTAGACACATGAGAGATTTGTTTTAGGATCCAAATTGAAATATTATCAGCTTGAGAAGAATACCTTAGGTCCAATGCTCTACAATCTAGAATTTAGCACATGTCTGAAATTACAAAATCAAGACAAATCAATAGCAAACTATAAGCGTTAGAAATCAATAATCTGAAAGTACAAATATGCAAATTCTATGCCTCTGTAGAAAAATATCATGCGAGGTAGGATGCGGTCCCGTGTGAGGAAACACTATTTTGCATGACAAGGGATGAAATCTCACACGAGTCAAGATGCAGTCCTGCGCGAGGAAGTATAGTCTCATGTGAGAAAGTGATTTTTCGTGCACAAAATGATGATACCAGTGAAATTTCATGTGACACAAAAAGAAATCTCGCATGACATAGTGAATTCTTGCATGAGAATTCGTATAGAGATGTACGGAAGTACAGACAGAATGATAAAAATCACAGTGTACGGACCCTTGAAACCCTTAGCCTCAAAAGATAGAAAATCGATAGAAATGAAGGGAAACCCATTTTAGGGCCCCACGGTGGGAGCCAAAAATGTGTGTGTGAAAATTGTACCTGATCTATAGTCACAACACTTCAGTAAAACATTAGAGGTTAGCTATAATCAAAATCGTGCAAAATTGAAATCTAATTTAACCAAGCGATTTACTGCCTTCTAGTAGGTGCGAGATTAATGTTCTCAGATTGCTATCGAGATCAGTGACCTAGATGACACCTAAATGAAGGATTTGAATGCAAAACTAATATGAAATATTAATGCAATTAATCTATTTTTTTGATATTTTCTATGCAATAATATGATGAAAACTGATATGAATCTATGCTAATATGAAAATTGATATGCAATGCTAATCTAGAAATGATATGGTATGAGAATGAAAATTCTAACAATAATATGAAAGCTATGAATTTAAAATTGATCTCACAAAGCTTTGAATCCTCAAATTTATCTTTCAAGCTCCAATTATGCAAATTCTCCAAATTTGATATGCTATGATTCCTGTAGAGTAAGTTTGCAATTTTCAAGATATGAGAGATGAAGAGCTGAGCCTTTGTTTTATAGAAATCTAGGGCTTTGGAGGTGCATGGAAGAAAGCCATAAATCACTCAAATAACTCAGGTTGATTTTTGAGTTATTTTTAAATAAAGATAATTAAGTCACAAAAATCATGCAAAAGCACAATTCAACTCGAATTAGAAGTTTAGATCAACTTTTAAAACTCAAAAAGATGTTGAGTTTCAAAAAGCTAACAACTTGCATTGATTTTCCAATTTGAGTTTAACTAGTCCTTGAATATGCACATGGATAATTATGATTTAATAAATAAATAAAGTGATTTATTCTCAACTTAACTGATTTTTGAAATAAAATAATTAATTTATGGGTTAATTAACTATTTTATCAAAATTTCATTAAAAACTATATTATTAAATAATGACAACCTGCTTTAATCAATTAAATAAGAATTTAATCAATTATTCATAGGATATTGGATTTATTGTCAAAATTAAATAATACAATTAATAATAATTAGAATTAAATTTAATTACACAATTAAGTGGAAAGATATTAAATTTAATTAATTAAATATGAAAATATTCAATTAATCAAACTTAGGATAAATGTGATTTATTGCCAAGTAATCATTAAATTAAAGATAATTAAGATAATTAGGAATATTGCTAGGAATATTCCCCGCTACAAAATTTAAGATAATCATTATGATTCGATGATGTTTAGATGTGCCTTAGATAGCCCATTTTTGGGGTATTACAAATGGTATTAAGAGACAGTTTTCAGCCCCTAGAACACCTGAACAAAATGGTATTGCAGAAAGAAGAAATAGGTCAGTAACTAAAGTAGCAAGAGCTATGTTATTTGAGAATAACTTGGCGAAGACATTTTGGAGAGAAGCAGTGAATACAATAGTATATACAATGAACAGAGTACAAATTAGAGTAGATAAAGATAAGACACCTTATGAATTATGGTTTGGACATGCACCCTTAGTTAAGTATTTTAGAATTTTTGGAAGCAAATGTTATATAAAGAGAGATGATGATATTGGAAAGTTTGATCCTAGAAGTGATGAAGGTATTTTTCTTGGATATTCTTTGAAGAGAAAAGCATATAGATGTTATAATAAGAGAACTAAAACTATTGTTGAGAGTGCAAATGTTAAAGTTGATGAGAAGTTTAAAATTTAGGAAAGAATGCTTGATTATGAATCTGATGAAGAAGCTAATCCTCAGCCTAACATTGAAACTACTGAATTATTCTATGAGACTGACAGTGAATTGTTGAATGAGAATCATACTTCAGAAGAAATCAAAGAAGAATCTAGAGAAGAATCTTCAGTTGAAGCAAGATTTGTGACTATGACACCGAATAGGTATCTATCTAGACATCATCCTATTGAACAAGTTATTAAAAGTTTGGACAGAGTTATGACTAGAAATAAGGTATATTTATGTTTGATTCCTCAAATTGAACCTAAATCTACTAATGAAGCTTGTGAAGATGAACATTGGATTAATGCTATGAAAGAAGAACTAGATCAAATTGAAAAGAACAAGACATGGGAATTGGTTCCTAGACCTAAAGACAAGAATGTGATTGGAACTAAATGGGTATTCAGAAACAAGATGAATGAACAAGGAGAAGTAGTAAGAAACAAAGCAAGATTAGTATGTAAGGGATACTCGCAGCAAGAAGGAATTGACTATGAAGAAACCTTTGCACTAGTAGCAAGACTTGAAGCAGTAAGAATGTTTTTGGCTTATGCAGCTTTTAAGAAATTCAAAGTGTATCAGATGGATGTGAAGTTCCCATTTATGAAAGGTGAATTGGAAGAAGAAGTCTACATTGAGTAGCCTGAAGGTTTTCCTTTGACTCAAGAAGGAGATATGGTATGTAAATTGAAGAAAGCTTTATATGGACTAAAGCAAGCACCTAGAACTTGGTATGCTAGATTAGATAAGTATTTGTTGAAATTGGGATTTACTAAAGGAACAACAAATAGTAATCTGTACACAAAAGAAATTGAAAATGGAATGTTAGTTATAGTTATTTTTGTTGATGACATTATCTTTGGAGGAGAAGATGAAGCTAGTGACAAATTTACTGATGAAATGAAGATTGAATTTGAAATGAGCATGATTGGTGAGATGAAATAATTTTTGGGATTACAGATAACACAGAACAATGATGGTATCTTTGTTAGCCAGACAAAGTACTTGAATGATTTGCTAAAAAGATTTGGAATGGAAAACTGTAAACTAGTTGGAACACATATGGTTATAGGACACAAACTATCAAGCAAAGATGAAACACCAACAGTTGAGCAAAAGAAATACAGATCCATGATTGGAGGATTGCAGTACTTAACACACACTAGACCGGATATACAACATTCAATTGGAATGGTAGCAAGATTTCAAGCTGAACCTAGAGAATCACATTATGCAGCAGTAAAGAGGATATTGAGATATTTAATAGGCACAATGGACTATGGATTGTGGTATGAAAAATCTGATGATTTCACCCTATGTGCATATATAGATGCTGATTGGGGAGGTAGTGTTGATGATAAGAAAATCACTAGTGGTGGAACCTTTTTTCTTGGAGGAAGATTGGTCTCCTGGTTGAGCAAGAAGCAAAATTTTATTTCACAGAGTATAGCAGAAGCAAAATATGTAGCAGCAACAAACAATTGTAACCAGATAATTTGGATGAAGAAGATGCTAAAGGATATTGGAATTAATTTTTTTGAGCCTATTGTCATACATTGTGACAACACTAGCACAGTCAGTATGTCTAAGAATCTTGTATTGCATTCTAAAACTAAGCATATAGAGATCAAGTATCATGTTGTAAGAGAGAAAGTTACTGAGAAAGAAGTCAAATTGGAGTACATAAGCACAAAGGAATAGATAGTAGACATATTTACAAAGCCTTTGCCTAAGGATACATTTGAGTATCTGAGAGGTATGCTTGGGGTTATGCCCCAACCTACTTTTGAGTAATGATGCAGTTGATTGCATCCATCTAGTGGTATATGAGCCCTATCTTTTTCCAGATTGGATGTTGGTACTTCCTTTATAGGGGAGTATGTGTATCTGAGCTAAGTCATGAGGACTCTTGTGAATGTATTTTCTAAAATAGTGTCTTTTGACATTGAGTTGTTGTTGACATAGTGATGAAATTTTTTTCATTGATGTCAATGGGGGAGAAGTGTACAGGAAAAACCCTGTGTACCATCTATTGGAGAGAACTTAATAGGATAATGAAGAAAGATTTGATTGATGAAGAAGATTTGAAGAACTTTCAGAGTATCAGTGCAACAGTATTGGATTTTGGAACATTGGATGTTTTTCATCTATGTTGCCATCAATGCCAATGGGGGAGATTGTTAGGAATGAATGTTGGATTTTGGTAGTCATTTTGTAGTATTTGTTGCATTCATGACTATGATTGTCATTGATGTCAACACAATGATCTTCTGAAGACTAGCAGAGAAGCAAACAATGTTTTGATTAGTGCACGTGGGATATTGCAGTTGGAGCTATGTGATGTTGAGGTTATACTCTTTGATATGATATATGTCTATGGTTAAGAGTGCAGATAGTAATTCATTGATTCATGAAAGTTATGAGCATTTTGGTAAAAGTAGTATTCAGGCAGTGTTCTTGAGTAGCGATTTATGGAAATCGGATGATATCTCCTAATTGGGATGGAATCTAGTTTTGCGTAGTTAAAGGAAATTTTGAGACACATTGATGGTGACATGGTTCAAAAGGAAAATTTTGAGGTCACATGAGTGAAGAGATATTGCATTTGGAAGCTGACAGTTTTGTGTAATTCTAATGTAGCGTATGGAAACTTTTATTTTGTAATTATGTGCTAACTCATTTGTAATTAGTTGAGTGTGGTATAAAGGAAGGAATTTTTTTCATTATTGTATGAAGTTTGGATATATGAAAGAAGTGTGAGCATTTTTTGGTTGCATGCAAATGTAAGCATGAAGTGAAGAAAAGAGCCTAAGAGATTGTCAAAGCGAAATTGTGAAGGAAGACATGTGAAGTTCAGAGATCTGGAATTGAGATCTGATGTAGTAGTGAGTGTGGTTTGGCATAGTAAGGAGGTAACATATTTCATATTATTTTTCTGAATAATATCAAGGTTATTTGGATAGTGTGTTCAGTGATCTTACCCTGAAGCTGTTTGGGCAGTGGGTCCTTCTGTCTTCTATAACTCTTAACAGGGTTAGAATCTTTTAACAGGGATTCAAAATCTTCTAACAAGGATTTATATGTACTGAATGTATTTCATAAGACTCCTAACAGAGTCCATCCTCTCACAAATAATATTCATATTAGTGCATCTTTTGTGGGCATCATTCCCATCGGGGTTTACTCTTTGATCAAGAGGTTCCCTAGTCAACATATCTTGTGTTATTGTGTCATTGTGTATGGATATCTTTGTATGTTTAGTAATTGTATTACTTACATGGTTAAATGATATTGAAGATGATAAAAGTTATAATTATCTGATAACTGATTCACCCCCCCCCCCCCTCTTAGTTATCTTGGTGGACTTTACTTTCTAACAGTTGTTACCATCCCAAATATCACGCTTAGAAAAATCTCAACACATTGTATCATATTTATCTAGAATCCTGAGATTTTTAGATATATTATATTCAGTCTACTTTTTCTCATCTTGTGCTATTGTACAAAGTCTTTGTAAATATCAAGTTAGCTATTTTGTACATATTCCCTATAATCAATATTTTGTCTTGGTCTCATTAAATATATCCCCTCTTTTATGTCAGTTGTTTGCAACAAATCAAGGTCTCTCATTCTTCTAGCTATGTGCTCCAGAAAGTCCTTAATCGAGATCTTTTATCATCATGATTCTTCTAGATCCTCAACTTTTTCCATAATATCATAGTTCAAAATTATACCAATAGGGCCTTGTAGGATGCATCCTTCCTCATGTCCGATCTTATCTAGTTCGTATCTTATACTACCGATCTCTATGGAAAAAGGTTGTTTTTCTTAGTTTCTTATTTTGATATTGGATTTCAATTTTGGTTCTTGACTATATTTTTGAAGCTATTTGATTGTATCCCTCCTCAACGTCACCATGATCCTTTATATCATGGTGTGCTATGAATGGGGAAATCTGAGTGTGAAGTCATGATTTTGTTTTTCATCTTACCTTTGCATGTGAGTCAGATAGATATGACCCTTGCACGTTCCACTTGTGATCTTATGGGTTACATGGTGCACTTTAGAAATATCATTTGTTTCTAGTTTCTCTAGCATCATTTCTACCATGCCTCCTTCTCAGAATCATGTGTGATGATGGGGTAACCTTGCATGTCTTTTTTGAGTCATTCCTATGCAATAATGGTCACAAGGCCTTGAAGTTCATAGTAACCTTGGTAGGTCTCTAATATTGCTATATCAAAACCAAGTGCTCAAACTACATGATGGTGTTCCTTCTTGGAATACCCCATGCTCAACCTTCAAGAGAAACCTCTCCCCCCATCAACATTCCAACCTTCAAAATTCTAACAATCCAAAAGAAACAAATTCCCAAAATCATAAAATCCCACCCAAATCCACCACCCCTCAATCTTCACTCTTAATGTCCACACATCTTACCATCCCTCTTCCTTTCTCCTCATGCTTATTATTTTCCCAATTTTTCTCATCCTTCTTTCCTACTAGGGAAAATTTATTTTTGAGATGTCACCTGGGTCCCTATTTCTCTCCCCACTACCTTCTCGAGGGGGCATCATCTAGTCTACCTACTCTTTCATTCTCATAATTTGGGGCAACTTCATTGCCACAATCTCTAACACTATGTCGAAGAGGGGAAAAATGTAGACACCTAAATTTGATTAACACTTTTAATTAAATTTAGTCATCTTAGTCACATTATTGATTAAATAATCATAACTTATTTAATTGATTAACAATAGCCTTCTAGCTAAATTAATTTATTTAATTAAGCTATAGTCCAATTAATTTAAATAAATATATTTATCTATTTAAATTAATTCATATCTCCCTTTTAACACACTTGGAATTAAATATCATGTATTTAATTTTATTTGAGCACATGGCTCATAAATCTCACCTAACCCATCCTCCTAACCCACCTCAACTACTGAAGTCTTCCCTTCTCCTTCTAAGTCAAAACCCACATGGGAAGGATAGGATACTTTGCCCAAAATTTCCAAATTCTACAACTCAGATTTTGACTTTGGGGCTACTTTTGAAGGTCATTTAATGAGTCTTGGGCCACCTAATGACCAAAATTTAACCCCTAACCTTAAGTATACCAAGTGGGGAAGTTAAATTTGACCATAACTACCCTTTATAAGCTTCCTAACCCATCCAAAACCTCACTTGAAGTTAACACATAGATTTATCCAACCTTAACCTATCTTGAAACTTTCTAAACCTTGGATAAGATTTGTATTAGGTTTCATTTTAATATTTAAAGTTGATCCACCCACCCACTTTAAATTAAATAATTAAAATGGGATAATCTCAATCCTTGATTTTTATGCAATCCTGACCGTTGATTATCCTAAAAATCCTATAAGTTGAGCCTCTTCCCTTCACAAATCATCCACCATTTGAACAAAGTTATCATGCTAATTTGAGAGCTTAAAAACTACCAAACTACCATTATAATGCCAAAATCCTTACTAATTATTGAAGCTTGAGCATACAATGAGCACATATCCAATCTATTTGGACAAATCCAAAGATTAAGAAGGCTACATTTGAGTGTTTGCGCTCTCTTCCATTTTCTTTCTTTTGTCTTAGCATAAGTGTTGTTTTGATTTGTTTTGTTGAATGTTTCACTTATTTTTATGTTCCTAACAATACATTTCATAGCTCACACTCTTATACATGTTTTATTTAGACAATAGATCCATAAGGTTGGTTTAACCTTCACTTTGGGTAGTGTGCTAAGGTAGTGAGGTAATCCTTGTAATTAACTCATAACAGAGTTGGCAAGACTCCTAACAGATTTTTTCCTATAATAGACACTTGTACTAAATGTAATAATCAGCTCCTAATAGGGCTAGGTCTCCTAACAGGACACAATATCTTTAGTGCATTAGTAGTGGGTACCATCCCCATCAAGGTTTTTCCCTTTACAAGGTTTTCCTCAATAATAAATCTTTGTGTTATGGTGTTATGACTTTGTGATGTTCTTATGGTTGCATTACTGTATTAGTTTGTTTAAAGTAAAATGAATTTAGAATTGAATATTTTCCACAAAATTGATTCACCCCCCCTCTTAGTTGTGTTGATGCATTATTATTGCTAACAAAAAAGATAGTTGAATGTGTGGATGATTTTGTGTTAGCCCCAAAGATGACAAGCACAACTAGGAGGGAG
The DNA here is from genome assembly GCA_027943335.1 of Chamaecyparis obtusa. Taxonomy (NCBI): domain Eukaryota; kingdom Viridiplantae; phylum Streptophyta; class Pinopsida; order Cupressales; family Cupressaceae; genus Chamaecyparis; species Chamaecyparis obtusa. Next base: position 1,671,872 of record BSBK01002443.1, on the reverse strand, counting down.
GGCTGAATTAGTTGTACAACAATTTAAAATTTTAAAAAGGTTAATCCATTTAATGATCTGAAAGATTAATAGTAATGCAAGATCCACAACACAGAACACATACCATAATATTTGTTCTTGAGGAAACTTGGTTAAGGGAAAACCCTAGTGAGAGTCAAAACCCCTAGATAGATGTATTGGTCTAAAAGTACTGCTCATTTAAGAGAAAATAAAAACAAGAGAGGAATGCACATGCATTAATAGGCTGAGTGCATAGAGCTCACTACTCACAATACAATACATTGATCTGGCCCTTAGTCAGGCTCACCGATCAATTTTTTATTATAATTCACAAAGATGGACAAACTGTCCAATACAATGGAACTAACTCACAACATCAACAATTCTAATACAAGTCTAATGAAGTAAAATTTATACCTCAATCATAGAATACAAATATCCTCTACCCTTTTTTTTTCTACACACACACGCACATAATCCACAATCACAAATAATTTCCCATTTATACATATTACAATGAATAGTCCAAAACAAGGTCGGCTAAGACCTTTAAGAACAAAATATATAAAAATTATACTCAAACTACAATGTGATCCAAATCAATTTGGTGAAGATTTTGATAGGACCCAAAAATGTATCCTCAAACATGCAACATCTTGAACACCAAATCTGCACCAAGAATCGCAAGATGTTACCTCACCAAGTCGGATTGGGCCTAAATGAATAAATGCAACTACACTTGAAAATCACCAAATGTGATCATGACAATCAATGTAAACCATTGACATGGTCATAAAACAATCCTTGAATACTAGAAAGAAGAAAGAGTAGCTTCTTGAACCAATGCATAAACTCAATCTCAAAATCCAAACACATATCTGTATTGATCATCAATACTAATTAATACCAAACTTTGTCACACTAGAAAGACAACTTTCTAAACTCTGAATCATGAAAAAAACTAGTTAAGGAAACAAAAATGAATCCCAACATTACCACTGGCTTCACACCAATTAAATTAACCAGTATAATTAAATACTTACATACAAACTCAATCTTTGACACTTTTTGAACAACTGGAATAGTGAAATACAAGTAACTAATAAATCAATCATATCTCACTCAAAATATTATGTAAATATCTATACGATGTCCAGAATCAACTACAAACATATCTGAAACATCATCTAAAATTACAACAAAAGATCCTCAACTTATCACCCGAACAAGTAAAATCATCTTCTTTTAATAAACCAAGCACACTGTCTGCATAAACAATAGTAAGTTGACATCAATGAAAAAACACTAATGTAAAGACACACAAAAAAGATCTAATCAATAATTTCTATCATGCTCAATTTTTTGGAGGTCCAATGATGATTTTAGGAATACATATAGACCAATATTTCTTTGCATGATTTGCACTATGTAACTCAAGAAATACATGAGAAGAGGATTAGAAATGTTTTCCATTTGCATTAGTATATACATATATAACTATATAGTTTATGCTTAGTTACAAGCATATGTTTTCATGTCTTTATAACATGTACCCGTTCTATTAAACTAAAAACATATTTTGTTAAACTAAAAACATATGTAGAAATAGGGAAGATACTTTTAGTCTTATAAAATACATGCAAGTTATTTAGTAGTAAGGTATCCGTACGTGTTATGGTTAGGTAAGAGGGTTGGACAATGACCCTAAGACTTGGAAGTCCTTTTTCCCTCCATTTCTCTCCCTTTACACATCTTTTGATCTTCCAAGATGGTTTATCAACTTTCTCATCATAAGGTTTACACACAATCATGGGTGTATCTATAAAATTACCAAAATAGCATCTTCTTGTCCTAAAACTTATTCAATATAGTTTAGAAAAAAAAAATCAATTTTTTATTATTATTTTGATACAAGTTATACCTAGTGCCCAAACATGCACCATATTTTTAGGATGCAACCACCTCAAAAATCATAAAAAATAAATGCTCAAAGGAAAATTACAAAAGATTACACAACTTATATATCTCACTCTTACCTATCATTCTACCAAAGGAGTTTACAAAATATTAATTCTAACTCTATCTTTTGTGAAGCACACAAAATTAGCTTTCATATTTTTCTAAAAAAATTAGGCATATTTTGTTTTACACAGTGTATTTCACCCTCTTAATCTTATTCGTATTTTAAAATCTTTAGTAGTTTAGAAACTAGATCTAGAGTACTACAATTATCATTCTTTTCACAAATCCTAAGTTTTAGTCAATGACCCTCTAATTTCTATTTCAAGTTCAGGTTTACCTAATTTCAAAAAAATAGTTGGCACTTATAACCCTATTTTTGTTCGCCGTCTTGGTGCACTTACCTCGTTTCATCCTAAAATATGTATTGTTCATGTATTATTTTAAATTTATCTATACTAGGCACTTATAACCCTATTTTTGTTCACCATCTTGGTACACTTACCCTGTTTCACCCTAAAACATGTATTGTTCATGCATTATTTTAAATTTATCTATAAATGAAAGTTTATTTACATTTGTAATTTTTAAGTGATTAATCAATATAATGTTATAAATACAAATCAACATACCTACATCTACTCTCCATAAAAAAAAAAACAATATTTATTAGGTCATTTAGCCCCATATTGTGTACATGAATGAGATGTGGCACCATCATAATGAGCATAAATATTTCCCCTAGAATATATATTTTGATAGTTGGGATGCATGTGATAGATGGGCTCACTAAAGATAGTTGATGTAGTTGATGATGAGCTAGGTGGTACAGATGCTAGATCATCATATGGTTGAAGAGGCTCTGCTAGCTATGTTACATGTTAAATGATGACATTAATAAATGAGGTAGATTCCTGAATAGTCTATACCTCCATAGAATCCTTCAAGGCTACTAAGACTGTGACAAGAACCCTAGTTTTGACATCTAGAGGTATGTGATTTTGGGAGTCTACTAACCTCTGCACCCCTAGTCTATCTTAGGTAGAGCCTCTACCTCTACAATGTAACTCCTTCATGTGAAATTAGTTCTTCTAATCACCAGGGATAAATTCAAAGCGTAATTTCCTCAAAAAATATAGTGAAACATCATAATTATTAAAAGGTGGTTAGTTGAAGACCATATACAACCTATCCCAAAAAGAATTTTTGAGCCTGATGTGATTAAACTAATGTATAGGAAACATCTTTGAATCAAGCAGTAATCTATGACTATTTTTATGATTAGTGAAAAGAGAAAATATATCTTATTTAATTATTAATTTTATTTCCACCCCATCATATTGTAACCTATTATAATATAATGCATGACATCTATTCCTATATGTGTGTGTGTTAAATTATGTACCTGTATTCTACAACAAAAAACTTCTATAGATCATTAACTGCAATGTTAGAATACATATCTATTTTTTTAACCTTTAGTCCATTACTAATACTTGATCTAAGATACCTTTCATGGGCTAAGTCTTGGAAGTTTTTGACACATGAAGTGTACTACATTTTCTACATTTGATAGGTGGGTAAAAAATATTGTGTTTTTTTTCTATAGGCGTAACTTGGATGATTTGTGATGTTTTAGACACATTCCATTGGGAAATTTTATACCAATAGATTCCATCTAGGTAACATCATTCTTCTTTAATAGATGCAAAAATGCAGTGTGTTTTCACCATCAACATAACTTGGCTAATCACTGGGAGATTTTAGGCCCATTGCGATGGGAAATTTTATGTCATTAGCTTCCATTAGTATAACATTATTCTTGTTTCCCTGATGCAAAAATATTTTGTGGTTTCAGCTTACAGTATTTCAACATCTCATATTTTATTGCACTTGCGTGATTAAATTTAAGGAGTACAAAATGTTAAGATCACAAGTGCACAAGATGGAAAATATGGTGTGTTTACACTATCAAAGATCAAAGGTCAAAATTTCATCATGCTTCATGATCAAATCTAAGATATCAAAAAATTTAAGTGCATGGTAAAAAACATCATGTATTTTATACAGTGTGGGTTCTAGTTGCCTTATTTTTAAAGGATTTAAGTAGTGATTATCTTCTCTAACACATTTTCTGTATTTTCGGTTATTTTTGAAAAAATATTATGTATTTTTTCCATTGGCATAATTTTTTTGATCACTAGGAGATTTTAGGCCTATTCTGATGGGCAATATTATGTCGATAACATCCATCAGGGTAACATCATTCTTGTTTCACCCATGCAAAAATACCATGTTTTCACCATCAACATAACTTGACTGATCATTGGGATATTTTAGGCCCATCATGGTGGAAAAGTTATGTCGATAGCCTCCATTGGCATAACATTATCATTTTTTTAATGATGCCAAAATGTTGTCTGTTTCTAGCCTGGAGGATTTCAATGGCTTGGATTTTATCGCACTTGGGTGATTAAATATAAGGAGAAAAACATATTCAGTTGTAGGTACATGGAATAAAAAATGTGTTAGAATAACTGAGAGAGGATTGAATTAGTTATCTAGTGTCCCATAATTCAAAATGTATAATCCAAAACAATTCTAATACTTTTGCTACTCGGTAAACATAAAATATTTTCACTGTCTGTGTTTTTACCGATTGTCAGTCTTAAATTTATAATAGTTACCAATTAAATCTAACATGTAATATGAAAAGTATGATAACAAACAAATATCAAAATCAACACATAACACAAGAGATTTAACATGGAAAAAGGGAAAACCCACCTGGAATCGACAACCCAAAATTGTTCACTCTTCTAAAGTGAGGTCGGTGAAGACCCAACCCTGTTAAAGGTTACAAACACACTATTAGGTGTGACCTTGTTAGAGGATTTTAGACCAGAAGTTATCATCCAACCAATAGTCACTCTAGGGTTGACAAGATAACAATGTTCACTCTATGAATGAAACATCAAAAGACTTTCATAGTCCACTCGGTTAAGAGATTTGACTGTGTACAATGGTTAAATATGTAACATTAGATGATCTTCCTTGAAACAACTTCAGTTTGCAGTTTACAGATCAATGTTTAGCTCACTCAAATATTTATGTCATTATAACACTTCAGATTCAATACTATATCAACTTACTATCCATCAGTAATTACTCTCTATAGCTCGGTAATTGTTCTACAGCTCAGTTCTTATTAACCAGTATGATCAAAATGCATGAAAACTCCTTCATGCGATAATTCTGTAGTATCTTCTTCTTCCGGCTCTCTTTCAATAATGAAACCAATGTCTCTTCTATAGACGAGTAAATCATTTTCTTTTCCTCCATCAGATTTTGTTGCTTAATCATATTCATAGATTTTTCCACTTTAAGCTTCCTTGGCTGATGTGTCAGTAACACGTTTCAATCTACTCCATTAGATCCTTTTTGATTTATGTTAGCCATCAATCTTCATAACAAACCTTATTTGTTACCTCAATTTCATACACTTTAGAGCTCATCACTTTATCGACTAAACTGAACATTTAATTCATTTCTATTTTTATCAGTTAACAAAGAAATGCGTCGGTGAATGCTGGCTTGGTTAACACTGTGCTCAGCATACACTACATTTCATCAGTGTATACCAAAATGCTTTATTTACCAACAACACTACTTTGTGTCTTTCAGCTCTATTCTTCATCATAGATGAATGCAACATAATATAGTCAATTTCATCAAGTCATAGACTCATCAACAAGTTACTCAGTGTATTCCTTATCCTCGTTTGTCACATACATCTTCCTCATGTAGATATTTTTGTTCTTCATCTCTTTCACCTTTCTTCAGATGTATTAGTATAGTAACTTACAAGATAAGTATTGTCAAGCTAGTTGACATCAATGACAACATAATACTAATTTTAAATCTTGCATATCTAATCAACAACTCCTTAGTAATCTTAAATTATAGATTCTTCATTTAGGTTCTAAATCAGTTGTAGTTCATCAATCTCTCCCTTTTGCATTGATGGAAACTCAAGTAATATAAATGTACCATACACATACCCAACATGTATTCTAGAACTTTGTGATCAAATGCTTTGCTAAGATCATACAACATTAATATGTTTAATCACTACCTTACTCAACAGCATTATAAAATACATCTTTGTCATTCTATAGATATAACCTTGTTAGTTCTAAGGTTCCTTTTAGATTATCTCTCCCTTAGATAGTTCTCATCGGTGCATATCTCCTTTTCCTTTTCATATTATTTATGTCTCCCTTTGACAACAATGCCAAAGAAATAAATAAACAATCAGCTCTGTAGTAGCTAAGTAACTCTTTGTTGTCCATTACTTTCTCTATATCTTAGTATACAAATATCCCAATCTATTTTAGTTCTTCAAACTTAATCACAACCTTGAACAAAATCCAAAGTGTGAACTATGTTGCATCAACATGAATGATCTTATGATAAGATTAGGCTAATGCAACATCCATATCACATTAGTGACCAATAGATAGGGGATGGACCCCAAGTCTAGTCCTCAAATATTCAAATGTGTCCTTCAGTAGAGGCTTTGTAAAAATGTCTACAAGTTGTTCTTTAGATGTAACAAATTCTAACTTCACTTGCTTCTCTTGCACTTGTTCTCTTAAGTAGTGATACTTAATTGATATATGCTTTGTCTTGGAGTGCATCACTGAATTCTTTGAAATATTAATAGCACTTGTGTTGTCACAGTATATGATCACTGGGTCAGTGATTACCTCATTCATTCCTTCCAACACTTGCTTGATATATGCAATGTTTGAGCAATTAGTAGCAGCAGAAACATACTCTACTTCGGCTGTAGACTGAGAAATACAAACCTACTTTTTACTTATCCAGGTTACAAGTCTTTCACCAAACAAAAATGCTCCTCTGGTGGTACTTTTTCTATCATCCATATTTCCAGCCCAATCACCATCAGTATAAACCTTCAACTCAAAATTACCTTCCTTAGGATACCATAATCCATAATCCTCTATCTTTTTCAGATATCTTAAGATCCTTTTAGTAGCAATCATGTGTGATTCTCTAGGATTAGCAGAATATCTAGCAACAATTCCCACAACATGTGCTATATCTGGTCTACTGTGAACTACATACATGAGCTTACCAATCAAGGATCGGTAAAGTGTTTGGTTTACCTCTGTAGTTTCATCTTCCTTCATCAATTTACTTCCAGTAGCCATTGGTGTTCCCATAGGTTTAGCATCTTACATGCCAAATGTCTTCAAGACTTCCTTTATGTACTTGGACTATGTGATGAATATCCCATCACTCTGTTGAATCACTTGTAATCCGAGGAAGAATTTAATCTCTCCAAACCTAGACATTTCAAACTCATTCCTCATGTCGTCAGAAAAAGATTTACATAGATGATCTTGACCTCCAAAAATAATATCATCAAAAAAAATTTCAGCAATAATAATAGTGTCATCAGTATCACCTTTCATGTACAAATTGTTGTTCTCACTAGTTCTTACAAATCCAATACTTAAAAAGTAAGCATGCAGTCTTTCATACCATTCTCTCAGTGCTTGCTTCAAACCATATAAAGCTTTGTGTAATCTACATACCCTATTTCTGTTGTTTAGATCAATGAATCCTTCAGGTTGTTCTATGTAGACCTCTTCTTCAAGTATACCATTCATAAATGTTGATTTCACATCCATTTGATAAACCTTAAATTTCTTGTGTGTAGCATATGCAAGTAGCATTCTAACTCCTTCCAATCTAGCAACAGGTGAAAATGTCTCACCATAATCAATGCCTTCTTCCTATGCATATCCCTTGCATACCAATCTCACTTTATTTCTTGTCACTTCACCATTTTCATTCAGTTTGTTTATGAATATCCATTTAGTACCAACAACATTCTTATCTTTAGGTCAGGGTACTAAGGACCAAGTTGTGTTTTTCTCTATTTGTTCTATTTCCTCCTTCATTTCATTAACCCATTCTTCATTTTCTAATGCAACTTTCACATTCTTTGGTTCAAATTCACAGACTAGACATGTACCTTGTCTTGTTTTTCTTCTTGTCTGCATTCTAGCTTGTATGTTTCCAATAATTTGTGTCTCAGGATGATGTCTTCTGAAAAAACTAGTTAGTACTCAGTTTCTTCTTTCTTGTTCATCTTGTTTAGGTTCATGTGCTTTCTCGGTAGCACCATCTTGCTCATCAGTTTCCCTTTCCTATTCCTCAGGGTTATTTTCCTATTGACCGGTTATCATAGGTTGTGACTTCGGTAGATAGTCAGGAAGTTCAATGTAAGTAAATCTACCATAGTCTTCTAGTTCCTTTCTTTCTTTTGTTTTATTATCATCATACTCATCAACACAGACATTAGTACTTGTGTGTGTGAATTTTGTACCTAGCTGTGGACACAACACTTCAGTAAAACATTAGAGGTTAGCTAAAATCAAAATCGTGCAATGAAATGGAAACTAAACTAACCAGGTGATTTACTATCTCCTAGTAGATGCGAGTATGTATTCTAAGATTAGACCACAATCAGTGACCTTGACAACACCTAAATGAAGGATTTGAATGTAAAATCTAGGTATGAAATGTATGCGAATTAATCTTTATTTTTGGTTTTTCTGTGCAATTTATGATGATGGAAAACTGATGATGAATCTATTCTATATGAAAAATTGATATGCAAATTAAGCTAACAATTATATGAAATATGAAACTAAAATGAATTTAAAATAAGATTGATCTCACAAAAGTTGTTGATTTGTAAGAAGCTTCAATTCTTTAGATATCAATTCACCAGCGTAATTGTGCAAATTCATGGATTGATTTTCGTAGAGTAAGTATGCAAACTTGTGAGATGAATTATGAAGAGCTGAGCCTTGATTTTATAGAAATCCAGGGCTTTGGAGGTGCATGAGAAAAGCCATAAATCACTCTTGATAAACTCAGATTGATTTTTGAGTCAACAAGAAATAAAATATAACTCACAAAATCAAGCAAAATCATGCAAAAAAATAGCTTTTTAACTTAAATAAGAAGTTGAGATCAACTTTTAACTCAAAATAGATGTTGAGTTTCCAAAAGTTAACAACTTGTATTGATTTTCTGATTTAAAGTTTAACTGCTCTTTGAATGTGAATAATAATTATGAATTAAATAAATAAATAAAGTGATTTATTCTTAACTTAACTGATTTAAAAATAAAATAATTGATTTATGAGTCAATCAATTATTAAATCAAACTTTTATTCAAAAACTATATTATTAAAAATTGACAATTGACTTTAATTAATTAAATAAGAATTTTATCAATTAGTCATAGGATAAATGATTTATTTTCAGAATTAAATAATACAATTTAGGAATAAATATAATTAAATCTAATTAAATAATTAAGTGCCAGTATTAAATCTAATTAATTAAATATTTAGAATATTCAATTAATCAAACTTTAGGATAAATAAGATTTATCACCGAATAGTCATTAAATTAAAGATAATTAGGATAAATAGGAATATTACTAGGAATATTCTCTGATGCAGAATTTAAGATAATCAATTAAGATTCGATAATGTGCCGATGTGCCTTAGGTTAGGACTTTGATGTCAGTTTCATTTAATTTGTTGATGTAGGAGGTTAATGAATTTATAACCCATTTTTGGGGTATTACATTTTGCCGCTCTTTGAATTACTGTGCGAAGCACAGTGGTTCAAAGACAGTTTGTGTATGATGTTGAAACTGATGTTTGAAATTGAAATTGATATGAAATAGAAATTGTTTTATGAGATAGAAACTGATTCAAAGATTCAAAGATATTAGGTCCTGAATGACCAAAGATAATGTTAACTATAACAGTAATGAATCGATGATTGCGAAAAAGTGTCAAAATGCATGATTTTGAACCTTATGATTGCAAAGAAGTGAGTGACTGAGTCCAGACCGGATCGTCGATAATAATCACATTGGTATCAAATCTAAACCCTTCAGTTATGAAGAACCAAGGAAATAACACTAATGAACTGATGGTTATGAAAAACTGATACAGTTTACAAGATTAAGAGAATACTAGATTGATATGGATCTCGATGAATCTGATATGCCCCGAGTGATGAGGTCTTTTTGATGAATCAACAACTAGATGTGGTTGTTGTCTTGATTACTAAGGAAAGATATGATTTCAAATTAGATTACAAACTTTGAATGATGTGCAATAGCATGCCCCCTTCAGGATAAAAATCAAAATCTGACAAGAAAAGTCAACGTTATAGTTTTAGAAGCATGTTAATTGATTTGAGAAGTGGTTATAAACATTTGAGAATGTGTTCTGCATTGTTTAGAGGTCCTGGAGACCAACTTTGACTAGGTGAAACCATGAGTTGACCATAGTTGACCAAGTTTAAATTTTGATAGTTTGATGTAAGATAATTAGTTAAGTTGAATTCTAGATTTTTGTGATGATTGAAGGTTGATTATGCAAGTAGTGAATAATATAAATGATCTTAGATTTTGATTTTGATCCTGAAAAAGGATTCTACTTGTTGTTTCATTGGAGGAACCTTCATGTGAGATTTAGCTCTTATGATATGTTTTTAGCATTTTTTTTTTTGAAGAATCGTTTAAGTGTTCAAGCAATTTGTGAGATCATGAAAAGTGCCAAATGAAATGCAGAATGAAATGAAAACATAGGACCTAGGACCTAGTCACTGATCATGTGTCAGTCATTTATTGTCATCATTGAAATTTTTAGGTAACCAGATAAATCAATACAATGCCCACTAGTTATGAAACCATAGACATATCAATATTGATTTGTATGCGTGGGAATCAATACAACACCCATTGGTTAGACAACCATGGATAGATGAATATTGATTTTATTTTCAGAATGTTAGATTAGATATAAGCACCAAGGCACAAACATCAGGATGACCTAAATATCATGTCCATTTTGATATAGCAATTTGTATAAGCATCAAAACATAGATGTCGTGATGACCAGAATATGCCTTCCATACAAACACATCAAACATTCAAGAGATCATTCTAAATTGAATGTGAATTACCCGTAGTGACCCTTTATCATTCACATCCTTAGGCAAGATTATGATTCATAGTAGGAGAAAGAACTCACTCAAAAAAGATAATAGTTAGATCAAACTTCCTTGAATTTTCTAGGTATCAATGGTCGAGGTATGCATGGCCATCCAATTCGAGATAGAGGCTCTTACAGACGGACACCATTTCAATCCATAATTTCCAAAGTTGTTAGATTTTGACATACAAGAAGAAGACAAAGAAAAGATTATGCCCCCAGTCATCACTCTCTAAATCTTGTAAAGGACATCATCGAAGAGCTCGAAGGAACACAATATGCAAAAATCTCAATGCGAATCAGTAAGCATACAAGGAGATAAAAGCATGTAAAAGTCATAGTGTTAGCACCTTGAAAACTTTTCATGGCTCTAGCCCTTTTCTTCTAGTCTCTGCAGTTGTTTTTAGGTCTCTGGCCTTAGCCCTTAGTTCAAATTTTTGAAAAACTAGCCATTGCATAAAAACATTTTGTAATGCCCTGGCCCTGTTCTATTTTAAAGTTACTTTTTCAGGCCACTTAAAAACCTTTAGATGCACATGCTTTATATTTTGGTCAGCCCCCGTTTAAAGTCTTCCTAAGTTTTACCCCTGGCAGCCTTTAATTTTTCCTATAGTCCTCAGCACCTAATTTTTTCCCTAAAGCCTAAGTCTCAGCAATTAATTTTTCCTAATGTTCTAGCTTATTTCTCACCTAGGCCCGACACTTACACCATCTTGATCCAACGGTTGTCATGAAAGTGCAAGGGTTTTGTCAGAGGCTTTCACTTTTGTGATGGTCATTGATTCATTTCCATGACATAACCTTTCAATGCAGGTGGGACCACTGCCACATAAGCACAAGTGGTGACATTTTATTGGCCGAGATAAACAATGAAGTGGTAGGGCTATCAGAATAAATGAAAAAATGGTTTGTCCATCTACCGGATATCGCAACGTAGCATCTTGTGATTTGTTGAAATGGCTTATGCGGTAGGGTGGGGTCAAGTTGTTAGTCACTTGAAGATCCGGTGGTTGTCGCATGATCGCAAGGAATATTCTTCCCCTTCATAATCATGTGACAACCGTCAATTTGGAATCTAATGTAAAGGTTGTTATTGGGTCCAATGCCAGGTCAGCACAGTTGGTGGTCTCTTATTAGTTGGTGTATGTTGTGACTAGGCAGTTGTCAGTGGGACCTGAGTTTCTAGCATGTCAGAGGGTCCTGAAACTTGTAGAGCATCGACGGTCGGCACATGATTTGAGGGGTTTGATTTGACACATGAGATTATCAGATGACTGTTGATTTCATACCCTATCAGAGGATCTGTAGAGTGGAGGTAAAAGTTAATTTGATAGTTGTCTTAAGTTCTGGTAGAACCTTTACACTCCATGTGAACTTAAGACAACCGTTGATTTCATTAAAGGTGGGCCTAGATTTTGGTCTAAGGTCTTAGCGGTTCTGATAAAGTGTTTAGTGGCCTGACAAATTTTTAGGGGTTTTTCTTGTTTGTTGAATAGAATAGCAATGTTCTAAAAAGGCTAGCGATTTAGGGAACGTTGTGTTCACATAATCACTAAAGTATTTGGTGGTAGTATAAAGTATTCCATGAATGGTCAATTCCCTTCAGTCGCCAGTTCGCTAAATGTGACTGAGGTCATATTAAAAGGTAAAGACAAAAAACCCATGAAATAAAGGGATCACATGGTCACAACTTAAAGTTGATCGAGATTCAAATATAGACCACCAATTCACTGCTGGCACTATAAAGTGAATGTTGTAATTCAAATTCAAATTTCTTGGAGGGTTTCCTGCAACCAGAAGGACTAAAATTCAATGCGGAAGTGACTGGAGCTAGTAAGAGATGATTTGTTTGCCATTGTAGTGTGGTCCAGGGTGTGCCATGATCATTTGCAAGGGTTTGTACTATGTTTTTTGTGCTCGAGGTGTGTTGCAGGTGGCCAAACAGGTTGACAAATTTGAAACTCCATGATTTGCAGTACTTTCCCAGAGATCTATCATAAGTGCAAATCTTTCTCAGGAATGGTCAACTGGTTTTCATCCCCTATAATAAATTTTTGACTATTTCAGTTGATCTGGTGGGTGAAACCCTAACCCTAGTCATTTGTAGCTTGTTGCAACCTATTTTGGGTTTCCAAGATGACTAGGGGTATATATTGTAGCTTTTTTTATTTTATAAGCGCTCCAAAACTTTCTTTTTGGTCCCTGGTTGTTGATGGTATTATACTAAAAGAGGAGTTGATTTTGGGCCTTTTTCCAATCTTTGTGTTGTTTTGATTGTATATTGATCTTGAATATGTTAATGAGAATCCTATTGAGTTCCAATCTTGCATTTGTGTATGTCTTCTTATTTCAGTTCTAAGATCATATATGTTAGTCTCACAAAGTGTATTAGCATATGGTAAACAAAGAGTATTGTGAAGTCATCTATGAGTTCCTAACAAACTTAGGATTAAAGTCTTTTAGGTGAGTTCAATGAGTTTACAACCAAATAGGAATCTGATGTCCATGTGTTTGAGGGAGAGGGGTAATAGGAAAAGCACTTATTCTAAGCCCAAGAGTGTTTAATTTAAGATCTTCAGCTGATATATGTAATTGGGTGACTCTTTGCCCTAGGTTAAGGTACTGGTCCATCCTCTAGAGGCATTTCATTGTCATCAACCACACACACACAAATTAAATGATAAAATCTTTCAATTAGTTAGTAAGGGGTATAGTTGTATAATATTTTGTGATTCCTTTGAAGAAGTGAATCAAGGGTACACCCGCCTGAGCATTAAGGCTCAAAGTGTAGGAGGATCTCATTGTTGATCCTTGTTAATTGGTGCTCTTCCTTGTAGACTTTGGAGTGGTTATAGAGTCAAAGTTATATTAAAGTTATCCATCAAAGTATACAACTACAAGTTGAAGATCAAAGGGAAGACCCAAAAAAATGGTGACTCTACTAGGGTGAGTAACAATAAAGGAATATATTTGTTATGGTCTCTGGTTGGGGTTATATTGTTATATTCAAAATCTTATTGACCAAATTGATTTGCTCATCCGAGTCCCCAAAAAAATGGTGACTCTACTGGGGAGAGTAACAATGAAAGAATATATTTGTTAGGATCTCTAGTTGGGGTTACATTGTTATATTCAAAATCTTATTGACCAGATTAATTTTCCCATTTGAGTCCCCAACAAAATGACCACTCTACTGGGGAGAGTAACAATGAAGGAATATATTTGTTAGGATCTCTGGTTGGGGTTATATTTTTATATTCAAAATCTTATTAACCAGATTATTTTTCCCATCCAAGTCCCCAACAAAATGGTGACTCTGCTGGGGAGAGTCTAGAGATAAAAGCTATTAAGTGCACTCTTGTTTTCCTGTTGTATTCAGTTAAGGTTTTCCCACTTTGGTGGGTGGCGACTCAAAAAGGTTAGAACTAGTGTCATACTGTAAAACATGGACAAAAGAAGGAATACTAGGTCCTTTGTCAGAAAGAATCTAAAGGTCACTCTAGAACAATTACTTAGATAGGAGAAAAAGAGTTGGATTAGGAGAAATGGTGAGTCTACTAGTGCTCCCATAAGAGAATGAAGAAATACCAGAGGTAGAGCACCACATGTTTCCTCAAGTGAGGAATGTTCACAAGATAGAGTTTCTAGATCAGATGGTGGTCACTCTGAAGATAAATTTTATGATACCCCAGAGGCTATATTTCAAGACAAGGGTCCATTGCCTACAGGTCAAGAAAAACAAGCCAGAGAGATGGGTTTTGAGATTGATTTAGATCTTGATGAGGATAATTTCAAGAGGGAGCCCATGAGACCATGACAAGTGCACTTCCCATATCAGCATCCTACTGATGTGGAAGTGTCATCAAGCTCTGAAGATAACATGATAGATCCACATGACCTAAATCCACTTAGGTTGTAGTTGGAAGAGCAGGATGCCATATACAAAAGGTTGCAAGAGGAGAGAGAGGCTGAAAAAGTAAATGCTCTACTGGAGAGGCAGTCTCTTTTAAGAAAAATTAATGAAATGAAGGAGAGAAACAAGATGCTTGCTTTTCCTCCTAAGATGTTGCAGCATGATGTTTTTGGTGATCTTGAAGCTCTAAGAAGTGAGTAGGAACACTTGTTGCAAGACCACGAGTTTGATGAAGAGGGCCCTATGATCAAACAAGTTCAAAGTTATGTTCCTTTTCCTAAGGGTAAGAATGGACATGAGATCACTAGGCCTACTATAGTTATTAATGAAAAAGGAAAGCAGAAGATGGTGGGTGTCCAAATAAGAAAACCAGTGACAATACCAGGGATCCCACCACCTAAATCAAATAGAGAGATAGAGATAGAAAGAAAAATAAAAGAGGATGAAGCTCTTTCTCAAGATTTGGAAAGAGCTAAAGTTGATGCTGCTATTGTAGAGAAAAGAAGAAAGATCTAGTTCTTGAAGGCTTCATCAACTAATGTTCATGGCCCTTCTGCTACTGAACTAGGTATGCCATCTATGAACACTATTGTTCCACTTAGCAATGCTACTACTAGTAATCTAATTCCTAATGTATCTACCAAATCATTTTTTGATACTAATAGACAGTCAAATGTGCAAGTGGGTAGGAATGTAGATAAAAATAATAATTCTAGTGGGAACACTAGTTTAGGATTTCAAAGAAGACCTATGCAACTAGAAGGCTATAGGCAAATTAGTTTTGATGGGATACCAGGCTACCTGAATGATTTTCCAAATGATATAAGAGATAAGGTACCTAAGTTTTCTGGTAATAATGCTA
This sequence comes from Chamaecyparis obtusa, assembly GCA_027943335.1. Taxonomy (NCBI): domain Eukaryota; kingdom Viridiplantae; phylum Streptophyta; class Pinopsida; order Cupressales; family Cupressaceae; genus Chamaecyparis; species Chamaecyparis obtusa. The sequence goes on along the minus strand of BSBK01002443.1, from coordinate 1,656,016 downwards.
TTAGTTGTAAGGAGCACCTTAGGTTATTTGTTGATATGCTTAATGACTATGAGGTAGAGCATGAGGATGTAGTCATGAAATTGTTCATTCAATCTCTAATGGAGGATGCTAGAGATTGGTTTAAGAGACTTCATGATAAATGTATTGATACTTGGGATTCTTTTGAGAGATGTTTTAAAGAGTAGTATGGTGATAGGCATAATGCTAGTTTCATGTTGAATTAATTCAATACCATAAGGAAAAATTAGAATGAGCCTGTAGCTGAATTCAACATAAGATTTCAGAAGGGTATGCATAAGTTGTTCCAAGTTATGTGGTTAGATGACAATGTCTTTCTAACTACATACCTCAATGCATTTGATGGAAAGATGGGATACTTGTTGAGGGACAAAGAACCAAGAACTCTTAGAGATTCTTTTAGGATTGTTGTTAATATTGAGAACAATATGAAGATATCAGGGAAGTTGGGTGGGAAGAGAGATGACCCTAAGTTGTTTGGGGACAAGAAATACAAAAAAGAAAATGATAGGAATGTTGGAACTAGGAGGAAAGAAGAAGATAAACTAGATAAGGTGCTCAATGCATTTAAGGATTTGAAGGCACCTACAAATAGGAACATCAGTGCTCCTACCAATGAAGGGCCTCAGTTCAACAACAATTTCAATAAGCAGAATAGATTACAGAACTACCCCTACAACACCCAATGGAAGGATGGAAAGCCTATTGTCCCTGTTGCAAGAGGAAATAATGATAGAGGTGTCCCTAACCCTCTACAAAAACCTTCAATAAATTTCATGGAGGACATACCTTGGTGTGTTTCATGTCAGTCCCCTCATTCTGTAGAGCATTGTGTGGTTTCACATTCTATGGCTACAAATCAAGATTGTGGCAATGAGGAGATAGATCAAGAAGAAAATCAAGATGATGTTGGATGCAACAAAGCTACTTCATATCTAGGACATGAAGATGATTCTGATTTTGATGAAGAAGCAGATGTAAATGTGAAGAGACACACTCAGACCCTTTTTCATCAAGAAGTATTTTTTGATAGTGAAGACATTGATAAGAAGACATGTAACATGAACTCTTCTTCTGAGATAGTAAATTTAAGAAGACCTTCTAGAGAAGAGATGGATAGGATTACTATAGAAATGATTTCCCAAGTGCAAACCAAAGGCATGGTAGCAAGGGATACAAATGGAAAAGCTGCAGGAATGTTTATAAAGAGTACCAACTCCAGAGAGCCTAATGAGAACAGATCAAGAGGTGATCACATGGTGAAATTCAAGAATGTAAAAGGTAAGAATTGTGAGCCTAAGGGAGTTGGAGTTGAAAAAATTTCTAATGAGATAGAGAAGCTAGTTAACACAATGGCTAAGATTGAAAAGATGAGGGTGGTCAATGCACCTAATGTATCAGATAAGCAAAATGATACTAAGGCTATGCAGATTGAGATTCCTCCCTCTGCTCCTATTGATATGTTATCTGTATTGTCCCAAATTACAGTTAAGGTTGAATTGTCAGAATTGTTGAGGATCCCTGAACACAAAGACAAAGCTATTGCATGGGTAGATAATGTTCATAACAATGATGTTGCATGCAATGGATCTTAGGATAAATCTTTGAAAGGAGTTGCTGCTCAGGGAATTGTATCTCAAATTCCTCCTATATATTTGGATAGTTTTGTCAATGCTAGCCTTGAAAACATTGATCCATTCTTTTTAAATGTCCTTGTGAATAGAATGAAATTAAGAAATTGTATGATTGATAGTGGTGCCTCTAATATTGTTATGCCTTTTAAGATTATGGAAAATTTGTGCCTTAAAGTTGATATAGTTTAAGAAAAATGTTGTGCAATGTATCCAAGGGAGGTACTAGTCATTGGGACTATCAATGCAATGCCATATAGGCTGGCAGCATATCCAGAGAAAGAGTTAACAATGAGTGTTTTGGTGGTGGACATCCCTCCTCATTTTGGGATTCTGCTATCTAGAAGGTGGAGTGCTACCATGGATGGAAGTTTATAGTGTGATCTATCCTATGCCACTTTCAAGATTGATGATCAGTTTTTCAAGATTGAGCGAGAACCAAGAGTATGCCACATGATTGAGAGAAGTATTGATAATGAAACTACATGTTTTGTGGATACTGATATTAATTCTTTTAGGGTAGAGATCTCTGTACTTGAGAAGGAACCTATTTTGTCACCTATCTCTGTTGAGGTAAGTGTTATTTCTATGAAGGGTGATTTGTGGGTAATGTACTTTGATGGTGCAAATTACAAAGATGGAGTAGGAGTAGGTATTTTACTTATTTCTCCTAATGGAAACACCTACAAGTTTTCTTTCACATTGAATTTCTTTTGTACCAATAATATAGCAGAATATGAGGCATTTTTGTTAGGACTGAGGTTGGCACAAAAACATGGAATTAAATGCATAAGTGTTGTTGGTGATTCTGAGTTGGTGGTGTCCCAAGTCAGGCCAGTATATGCTTCCAAGAAAAAAAGGTTAAAAAAATATAGGAATGTTGTGTGGGATTTGATTGAACATTTTGATGCCTTCAATATTGAGTTGAAGGATAGGACTAACAATAAGATGGCTGATTTGTTAGCCAATATTGCAATCAATCCCAGTGATATCACTTTTCCTAGTCTCTCTAAAGTTGAAATTTAGGCTAGGCCTAGTATACCAGATATTATTGAGAATTGGCAAGTTTTTGATGATGATAATGATATCTTGAAGTTTATGAGTTGTGAAGATCAATATCATGGTCAAGAATTTGATTGTTCAGCCTTGGTTAAGTCAATAGAAGGAAAAGAGGTTGTCCTTGGTAATGAATTTATTCAGCTTAGAACTAACAAGGTGCCCAAGGGGCTTGTTGTTTCAGAGACTATCTTTGATAACCAGGATAGAGCTCAAAAGAATATCAAAAGAGAAGATCATGCTGATCTAGAGGAGATAAATTTTGGAACACATGAGGCACCTAAGAAGGTATACATTGGTAGGGACATGTCTCACAATGTGAAAAAATCTTTGATTGAATTATTGAGATAATTCAGGCATGTTTTTGCATGGTCATATGATGACTTAAAGGTTTATATAGAAGATTTGTTTCAGCATGTTATTCCATTGAAAGAAGATGCTTAACCTTTCAGGAAAAAACAAAGGCCTATTAATCCTACTTTGGCACCCAAGATGTAAGAAGAGTTAAAGAAGCTGAGAGATGCTAGAATTATCAAGCCTATAAGGCACTCTTCTTGGGTTTCAAACCTTGTTCCTATGAGAAAGAAGAATGGTGACATCAGACTTTGTGTGGATTTCAAGAATTTGAACATCAGCTCATTAAAGGATAACTATTGTTTGCCCAATATGGAAGCTATGTTGCAGAGGGTAACTGGATCAGAATTGATGTCTATGATGGATGGTTTCTCTGGTTGTAATCAAGTAATTGTAAAAGAATCAGAATAATTCAAGATAGCTTTCACTACACCTTGGGGGACATATGTTTATGTGAGAATGCCTTTTGGTCTCACAAATGCTGGTGCAACCTTTTAGAGGGCACCGGATGTTGCCTTTTCAGATTTTATTGATGATTTCCTTATTGTTTATCAAGATGATTTAACTACCTATTCCAAGAAGGAAGAAGACCATTGTACTCATTTAGAGAAAATATTTGTGAGGGCTTTGGAATATGATATTTCATTAAACCCAAGGAAATGTGCATTTGGTGTCACTGAGGGCAAGTTGCTGGGCCACTTAGTTGAGAAGCGAGGAGTGAGAATTGATCCTGAGAGGGTAGTAGCTATTGATAGGATTCAAAGGCCAAAAAATGTTAAAGGGATTTAGTCCTTCTTTGGTCAAGTCAATTTCTTGAGGAGATTTGTAACAAACTTTACAGAGGTTACTAGACTTATTTCTAAGATGTTGAAGAAAGGATCTACTATTACATGGGAGGGTGAGCCTGATGAGGCTTTCAAAAATATCGAGCAGGCTATCAAAGATGCACCAGTACTTAAGGCACCTGATTATAATGTCCCAATGCACATCTTTTCCTTTGCATCTTTTCACACTATTGCTTCATTTTTGTTACAAAAGAATAAGGAAGGTTATGAGAAGCCTATTACATTCTTCAGTAAATCTTTGCAGGCTACTGAATTGAAGTATGCCATAAATGAGAAACAAGCATATGCACTTGTGAAGGTAGTCAAGGCTTTTAGGTGTTATCTGATGGGGGCAGTTGTGATTGCTTTTGTGCCAAGTGCAGCTATGAAGGATATTTTTTCACAATAAGAGGTTTTTGGGAGAAGATGCAAATGGATCAATAGGATCCAAGAATTCAATGTTGATGTCCAGATTAATAAGTTGGTTAGAGGACAAGGATTGGCAAAACTGATGGCTCAATCCAATCTTGATGCAAATCAGATAAATCATTCTGAAATTGATTATACATGTGTTATGGATGATTGTATCTGGTATCAAGATATTATTTATTACTTGAGAAATATGAGATGTCCAGCAAGAATGAATGATAATCAAAGGAGGACATTAAAATTACACGCCATCAAGTATGTAATTGTGAAATGTAAATTGTATAGAAAGAATTTAGATTGCATAATTTTGAAATGTGTAGATGAGAATCAAGCTAACAAGTTGTTAAAAGAAATGCATGAGGGGGTTTGTGGTGGACATTACATGGGTAAAACAACTGCTCATAAAATTTTGAGAGCAGGATTCTGGTGGCCCACAATCTTTAAGGATGCAGAGCAATTGGTGAGGAGGTGTGATGCTTGTAAAAGGTTCTCTGGTAAGCTTAAATTTTTAGGTAACATGCCATTAAAACCAGTGGAGGTACAAGCTCCTTTCCAACAATTGGGAATTGATTTCATTGGGGAGATACCAAACAAGTCAAGTGGAGGACACTCATGGATCTTAGTTGCCACTGATTACTTTACAAAGTGGGTAGAGGCTATACCTACAAGAAATGCAACTAGTAAGGTGGTAATTTATTTTCTATTGAATAATATTTTTACAAGGTTTGGGTGCCCTGAGAGAATAGTAAGTGATAATGCCATGTACTTCAAGTCTGCTAAATATAAGGACTTTTACAGAGGTTTAGGAATTCAAGTTTCTTATTCCTCACCTTATCATCCATGAGGAAATGGTCAGGTAGAATCTACTAATAAGTGTTTGATTAAAATCCTAAAGAGGATTCTTTAAAAGAATAAGAAGACATGGAATTCAAAACTTCCATTAGTTGTATGGGCTGATAGGGTAACTGTGAAGAGTGCAATTGGTTGTGCACCATTTGACCTAGTATATGGAATACATGAAAGGATGCCTCAAAATAACTTATTGGAAATGTACAAATTTGTGCAAATATATGATGATGATATAGATGATGAGATGCAGATGAGAATTAACGATCTCATCAGGCTAGATGAAATCAAGAGAGAGTCAGCTGCAAGAAATGCCAAATTACAGTCATAGGTTAAGAATTTGTATGACAAGAAGACTGTTGACAGGATGTTTGAGCCTAGTGATTTGGTGTTAATTTGGAATGCCAGATTGGAGGATAAAGAAAAACATGGTAAATTTGATCCACTCTAGTTAGGACCATATCTAATTCATGAGAAATGGGGCCAAGATTCATGCATTGCCAAGGAATTAAATGGTGATATTCAGGAATTTCCAGTTCATGGACAATTCTTGAAGAAGTACTTCAATTGAAGGTATTTTGTTTTCCATGAACAGTAGTTAAGTTTGTACATTCTGTAAATTTTATAAAGTTGCTTGCCCCTGTCCTGTTTTGTCCTGGTCTATAGGGTTTTCATCCTATTTCTCTCTGTTGTCATTTTTTCTAGTGGGATGGTCTTCTTTAACTAGTGATTCTAAGACCTTGCTATGCCTACAAGAGGCATACATCCCCAGACAGAGCCACTATTAGCACCTTGAAAAATTTTCATCGCTCTAACCCTTTTCTTCTAGTCTTTGTAGTTGTTTTTAGGTTTCTGGCCTTAGCCCTTAGTTCAAATTTTTGAAAAACTAGCTGTTGCATAAAAACCCTTTGTAATGACCTGCCCTTGTTCTATTTTAAAGTTACTTTTTCAAGCCACTTAAAAACCTTTAGATGCACATGCTTTATATTTTTGGTCGGCCCCCATTTAAAGTCTTCCTAAGTTTTACCCCCAGTGACCTTTAATTTTTCCTATAGTCCTCAGTGCCTAATCTATTCCCTCAAGCCTAAGTCTTAGCAATTAATTTTTCTTAATGTTCTAGCTTATTTCTCGCCTGGGCCTGGCTCTGACACCATCTGGATTCAATGGTTGTAGCAAAAGCACAAGGGTTTTGTTAGAGTCTTGCACTTTTTTGATGGCCATTGATTCATTTCCATGACGTAACCTTTCAATGTAGGTGGGACCACTACCACATAAGCACAAGTGGTGACATTTTATTGGCCAAGATAAACAATGAAGTGGTAGGGTTGTCAGAATAAATGAAAAAATGGTTTGTCTGTCTGCCGGATATTGCAACGTGGTAGCTTGTGATTCATTGAAATGGCTTATGTAGTAGGGTGGGGTCAATTTGTGAGTCACTTGAAGATCCAGTGGTTGTTGCATGATCGTAAGGAATATTCTTTCCCTTCCCGATCATGCGACAACTGTCAATTTGGAAACTAATGTAAAGGTTGTTAGTGGGTCCAATGCCAGGTTAGCACAGTTGGTGATCTCTTATTGGTTGGCATATGTTGTGACTAGGTAGTTGTCAGTGGGACCTAAGTTTTTAGCATGTCAGAGGGTCCTGACACTTGCAGAGCATTGACGGTCGGTGCCTGATCTGAGGGGTTTGTTTTGACACATGAGATTATCAAATGACCATTGATTTCATACCCTGTCAGAGGATCTGCAGAGCGGAGGTAAAAGGTTAATTTGACTATTGTCTTAAGTTATGATAGAATCTTTATGCTCTATGCAAACTTAAGACAGTCATTGATTTCATTAAAGGCAGGCCCAAATTTTGGTCTAAGGTCTTAGTGGTTCTGATAAAGTGTTTATTGGCCTGACAAATTTTTAGGGGTTTCGCTTGTTTGCTTAATAGAATAGTGGTGTTTTAAAAAGGCTAGCGATTTAGCAAACGCTGTGTTCATGTAATCACTAAAATATCTCATAGTAGTATAAAGTATTCCATGAATGGCTGATTCCCTTCAGTTGCCAGTTCGCTAAATGTGACTGAGGTCATATTAAAAGGTAAACACAAAAAACCTGCGAAATAAAGGGATTGGATGGTCATGACTTAAAGTTGATCGAGATTGAAATATAGACCATTGATTCACTATTAGTTCCATAAAGTGACCATTGTAATTCAAATTCAAATTTCTTGGAGGGTTTCCCATGACCAGAAGGACTAAAATTCAATGCGAAAGTGACTGAAGCTGGTAAGAGATGATTTGTTTACCATTGTAGTGTGGTCTAGGGTGTGCCATGATCATTTGCAGGGGTTTGTACTATGTTTTTTGTGCTCGAAGTGTGTTGCAAGTGGCCAAACAGGTTGACAAATTTCAAACTCCATGATTTGCAGTACTTTCCCAGAGATCTATCATAAGTGCAAGTCTTTCTTAGGAATGGCCGACTGGGTTTCATCCCCTATAATAAATTTTTGACTATTTCAGTTGATCTGGTGGGTGAAACCCTAACCCTAGTCATTCATAGCTTGTTGCAACCTGTTTTAGGTTTCCAAGATGACTAGGGGTATATATTGTAGCTTTTTTTATTTTGTAAGGGTTCCAAAACTTTCTTTTTGGTCCCTGGTTGTTGATGGTATTATACTGAAAGAGGAGCAGATGTTGGGCCTTTCTCCAATCTTTGTGTTGTTTTGATTGTATATTAATCCTGAATATGTTAATGAGAATGCTATTGAGTTCCAATCTTCCATTTGTGTATGTCTTCTTGTTTCAGTTCTGAGCTCATATATGTTAGTGTCACAAAGTGTATTAGCATATGGTAAACAAAGACTATTCTGAAGTCATCTCTGAGTTCCTAAAAAAATTAGGATTAAAGTCTTTTAGGTGAGTTCAGTAAGTTTACAACCAAATAGGAATCTGGTGTCCATGTGTTTAAGGGAGAGGGGTAATAGGCAAACCACTTATTCTGAGCCCAAGAGTGTTTGATTTAAGATCTTCAACTAATATATGTAATTGGTTGACTCTTTTCCCTAGGTTAAGGCACTGGTCCATCCTTTGGAGGCATTTCATTATCATCAACCACACACACACAAATTAAATGATAAAATCTTTCAATCAGTTAGTAAAGGGTATAGTTGTATAATATTTTTTGATTCCTTTGAAGAAGTGAATCAAGGGTACAACCGCCTGAACATTAAAGCTCAAAGTGTAGGAGGATCTCATTGTTAATCCTTGTTAATTGGCCCTCTTCCTTGTAGAATTTGGAGTGTTTATAGAGTCAAAGTTATATTAAAGTTATCCATCTATAGACACCTAAAAATCTTTTAGAAAATAAATTATTTTTATTTTTTGATGACATCATCATTTATTAATTAATTAATTTATTTTTATGTCATTAAATCCCTTTATCTTAATTAAAAATATTTAATTAAGAAATCCCTCCCAAAAATGTTTAAATCTTATTTAAACATTATTCCCCTATTTATTAATTATTTAATTAATAAATTGACCAAAAATCCCAAAATAAATAATTAAGTTAGTTTTTGCCCAAACTTGGCCAATTTCCTTAAGACCACTAACCTCTTCTAGAATCTTCTAATCCTTCTTTAATTTCAATTAAAGGCTAATCCCATCATTTCCTAACCCTAATCCCAACTCAAAATATTTAATTAAGATTAAATATTTAATCCTCATATTTGTTAAATTCATTTTTAATAAATATTCTCAAACCTAAAACCATGGAAATAAATAAATCTTTATTTATTTCCTAAAATCCATGTTTATCCTAAGGAAATTCTAGACTCTTCTAGAAAGTCCTAACCCTAATCCTAATCCTAATCCCTCCCCTAATCCTGTCACATTCCCTAACCGAGGTTAGCCAACTCCTAAGCTTAACCCAAAGTCAATAAACTTCTAGAGACTTCTCTTACATGCATTAAGTGCATTTAAGGCCTCCTTATCCCTCTTACATGCATTTATCATGCATTTAAGAAGCCCCTCACCCCTTTCTTACACCCTTTGACCTTAGGCACAATTCTCAAATTGTGCACATCCCTCCCATCTTTCAACCCAATGCCCTTGTGACACTTGTCACAAGGAGTTGGCCTTGAACTAGCACAATCCATGTGCTCCCCTTTGAATGAATCTTGGCCTCTCTTAAGGATTTTGATCTTGGCCATTCATTCCTCCTTTCCAAATCCTATAAATGCTCCTCCTTTCAAGAGCAAATTCATTAGCTTAACTTTTATTCTCATGCATTGTTATGATGCCCATTTAGCTCTAGACTTAGCATAATCATCTTAATTTAACTTACTTTCAAGCATTTTAGCTCATCCTAATTTAGTAATAATGGATTAACTTAGTTTATTTTATTGTTTTGCGTAAGCATAGCATCATCACATCTCTATTTGGCTTAAAATCAATCTTAGCATAAATCTCATGTAGCTTAATATTCATATCAACATCATTTTGATCCTTGAGGCCTTAGGGGAAAAATCAGGTGTTCTATACCTATTTTGTGCCATTTTGGGGTTTTCATGGATTTCAATCCATCTTAAATGCATAAGAAATATGCTCCAAGTGATTAGAGAGAACACCCACATCCCCTTAAGCAAGAGCAAATCAAACAGTGCTTGGGTGCACCTATTTTAGCTCAATCTGAGGTGGCTTAGTTTAGAGTTTTATTCATTTTGCATTGATTTCATTCTTAGACTAACATCTAATCTTTGTTTGGCTTGAAGTCTTTCAAAACAGGTATCCTCAAAAGCCTTATCCACATTCTGGCATGCCCGGTGAGACCCCTATCCTGATCATCTACTCCAAAATCAACATTTTGTGGTTGTTTTTCTCCTCTTTTTCTCAAAATTCTAGGTTTCAACATTCTGTCGTATCAGAAACTGCGCATCTGTTGCCCACAGCTGTGCATTTGTAACTTTTTTTGAAAATCTGCACATTTATCATGAAAAACTGTGCATTTATCATCAAAACTGCATATTTTTACTAAAATTGCACATTTTTTCAGACTTGCTGTGCATATGTGCAGACTTGCTATGCATATGTTCAGACTTGCTACGCATTTGTTTAGACTTGCTACTCATTTGTTTTTTGTGAAAATTAGCATTTTTAAAAGCATTCTGGCAGAATAGATATAGTTGCGCATACATACTCTGTTGTTGCGCATATAGGCAAAATTAAAACTACACATTTGTCACCTTTTCCTGTGCATCTATGATATGTATCTGCACATTCATTCTAGAGAGTGGTAAACTGATGTTTTTAAAGTTCTTTAAAATTGATTTTTCTTGCAGATTCTAAACTCTTGTTCTTTTTGCAAGTACAAAAAAAATCAATCAAAGGAAAAGGTCAAAACAAATCTTGAATGAAACTAAGGAAAAGAACTTAGGTCCTAAGAGTCATTATCATTTTGAAAATCAAACATAATCTTGAATGATCTAAATTGGAAAGAACAAGCATCTCTATTCCCTCCTTTTCAATTCAAGCAAAGCACAAACTCAATCTTGAATGATCTAAAGGATAAAACAAAGCTCTTTTCAAAATTCTAAATCAACATGCACATCTCAATCTTGAATGCTCAAAGTAAAGAACTTGCAATTGCTCAAATCATTTACCTTTTGGAGAAAGAACAAATCAAACCTTAAGCACTTGTGTCTTCAATTTAAAAGTTCAAGTCAAACTTAATCAATTTATGTAAATCCTTGTTAAAGTAAGCAATGTAGAACATTTGGACTCGAACAAGTTCACTTGTTCTAGTTTTAGCGAGGCTTGTCCAGGGAGAAAAGTGCTTCCTCCTCGGAGAATGACCTCAAAATGATATCCCCCCCGGTCGGTATATAAATAAAGTGAAGGCAAAAAGTACTCACTTATATCTCCTAATCCACAGGCATTTTGTGCCAAATGCAAATGTCTGGGGATAGGTAAATATTCCTCCCCCAAAGTTGTTGGCTAGGCTCTTCAGTGAGTCACAAGCGGTTAGCATAACCAGGTATGGAGACTCCATGGAACTATTAAAAACCTGATAAAATAGAGGCTACCCTATCTACATCTGAAAGTATCAAAATCCTTGTGCAAGGACCGATTCCAAGGGGTTTACCGGGTTGCCTCAAGATTACTCACCATTTGTATTCCCTTCTAGGGGGTACCAAGTTGTGGGCAAGTGATTTTGATACTCACCTTCCTTAGGTAGATCTATTTGAAGTGCTTGACAGTTAATATTCTGTGAAAACATTATTGGAACATATACTTTCAAAGCTTTATCAGAGTCAGTTATCTTGTTTGTATCCCACAAGGTTGCTTTGTCCCTTGTGGAGATTGCTTTTCCAAAAATCTTTGTTGAAATCTATCCTTTTCCATTGGGAAACATCAAACTAATCAACAAACCTGATTCGAGATACTCAGAACATTTTGCAAAGATACCCTTGGAATCAGATATCCAAAAAGCCTTTTGTCTCAAACCAAACTTATCAGAATTTTCCCAAGTTATGCCCAATTTGATCAAACATCTGAAAGCTAAGTTACCCAAATCCAAGGATTATCAAGAGAAGAAAGTTGCAAAAAGAAACCTTAAGAGCCATCAATCCTCTATCCAAGCAACCCAAGCAGAAGAAAAATATCAAGAAAGGCTTGATAATATTAGCTATAACACAAGAGTCAAACAGTTTTCCTACCGATTCCGAGTGAACCATCGCTACATCAGTCTTGAAAGAGAAGATTAGATAGGATCCATCACATGTCCATTCTACCTTTAGATCTAAAAATCCTATCTTGGCAGTCCTTCATCCTAGTTTCATCCCTGCTTCATCATCAAATCCTTAGTTGCATTCTAGAAACCTTCTTAGTTCCATACACCATCATCTTCCTAGCAGCATCATAGATCATCCATCCTGGTTGCATTTGCATCATCCTTTTAGTGAAAGCATTGTTCCATCATCCCTCACCATCTTTCCATCAGCAATCCATAATTAGAGTCCCATATCCTTCATCCAAATCCAGCATCCATTATCTGAAATAGAATTCGCCATTCTTTTTCACCAAATCCAGAGATCCAAATCCACAAGTACTTAGTGTTTGAAGCCTTTGAGTTGTTTCCATCCCTTATCCCAAATCAAAAATCATCTGCTTTTTGACAGAGCATTGTCTAAAGGAAATCCAACTTGTCCTTGCATAGCCTCATCATCTTGAGCAAGAGATTGGCTTGTATTGATAAGAATCTAGTTGACCAAAGATCATTAGTCTATCCTAGGTTGGCCAAATCCTACCACTGATCCTCCATCGGGAAAAAAAATAGCTCATTTTTGACACTTAGTAATCTTCCACTAGCATCCTATCAATCCTCCACCCAATCTTGACCCAAATTAGAGCATCCCACCAAGCCTCCATCATCACCAAGCTTTTTTACCAATCTGCCACCATCCCCCATCAATCTTCCACCATCCTTGATCCAAATCTGAGCATTTCACCAATCCTTGCATCGCATTCTAGAAGTTCATCATCCTTAGAAGTTCCTTAAGCTTGCATCCACCATCCTTTAGAGTCCTTTAGGAAACATCTTGCATCCATCTAGCATCTGCATCTCCATGCCTATCGAGACAAGATCCGAATCTAGAAAAAGAAGGAACATGAATCCTTATCCAATCACTAGTTCATCTGATCCCAATATTTTTACCAGTGCAATGATAGCCTATGATCCCAAAATAAAAACTGGAAACACATGGGATGATCCCAATATCCCCTTAGCTCCTCTGACAATAGAAACATTTGTGAATCATCCAGAGAATCCATCAGTATTCAATGCACTCATAGCCCAAAACCAGCAAAGCATGTTCACTAACTTTGCACAAGCACAGACTTCCATTCCACCATATCTCCATCCTCGCATTCCCATAAGTACTATCCAAATCCCAGCACAAGTATACTCTCCATTTATCCAACCATTCCTTGATTCAACCTTGCAAACATCCCAAGAAACCTCGACCATTCCCCTTCTTCTGCAAGGAAGCTTTGCAAATCCCATAACACAAGCTATAACACCATCTACTCCATTCCCTATCATAGGTACTTCATCATCTGCCATGGCCGCTCAGGCTCTTGCACAAATCCAACACTTGTCCCAAAATCAACTCCCACCTCTTACACAAACCTTTGCACAAGAAGTTCCACCATCTTCCATAGACCAAGTAGCACCTTTCACTCCAGGAGGGATGCAATCATCCTCCCCCTTCACTTCACAAGCTTCCACATCCACACCTTTTGTGCCAAGAGGGATGCAATCATCTTTTACTTTCAATCCCCAAGCTTTAGCATCCACGCCATCATTTCAGGGGTCAACGCAATCGTTTCCCTCTTTCACCCAGAAAACCTCTACATCATCTACTCCGGGGGTAGCACAACCACTCCCCTTTCATACATAGCAAATTTTCACATCAACATCCCCCTTTTCATTGGGAACACAAGCATTCTCTTCATTTGCCCCCCAACAAGCATCTACCCAGGCACAAGCCCAGCAAAATGCCTTCACCATAGGAATGCCTTCCATGGGTTTTCCCAATCCACCATTCATGTCCCATTCTCCCATTACATCTACCTTCTCGGCATCCGCTGCAGCACAATTCCCACCTCACACTGGTTCTCATTGGGGTCTCACTCAAGAAGAAATGAAAGCCTTTGGAATACCAACTCACTCTCCCACATCCGTGTTTGCAAACCAAAAAGCCACCTTCTCACAAGCAGCACAATAACAACCATCTCAACCTCCACCAACCTCATCCTTCACAAGCTATCCATTCCCAATACCCAGTGCTTTTTAGCAAGTTCCTCCACCTCAGCAGCAAAGTTCATCTCATTTCGCAAGTTGTCTTGCCTAGTCACCCTTTGCTTCAAGCTTCCCTACATTAGTTCCACCCTTAAGCAATGTGGGAATGCACCCGACTTATATCGGTCAACTACAAAGCCAAGTTTAGTAAAGACCATCCTATTAGCAAGCTGCATCATTCCATCAGCCACCCCCACAGCAACCATACTTCCAGTCATAGCAACAAACCCCCACCATTCCCCAACAGCAACAAGTTTTCTCCTATCAGTCACAGCAACAAGTCCCCGTCATCCCACAACACCAGCAAGAAGTCTCATATCCATCACCACAACATCCCCCTATGCCACATCAGCAGTATCCTCCCCAGCAATTATCACTCCAAGATCCACTCCAATCTACCTATTCCACTGGGCCATCTCCATATCCCACTCCACAATATCCACCTCAAATGGGAGTACCTACTCAAACACCAATCAATGCTGAATGGGAAGCCATGAAGAACGCTCTTAAAGAGCTTCAAATCGGTATTGATAGCAAAACCTACAAGTTTGAGGAGGTGTGTCCTTATCCGTTTGACCTATCCATTGCCGCTATACCTTTTCCCAAGCACTTTAAGACACCTAAATTTGATAAATATTGGGGAAAAGGAGATCCAGTAAATCATATTAAAGAATTCTATATGGCATGCCAAGAAGTGGCTTATAGTGATAACTATCTCCTATGCCTATTCCCCAAAATCTTGGGAGGAACCGTTGTTGAATGGTTCTATAAAATACCATGTGGGACTATCACAACCTTTGCTGAACTTTCTGAGAAGTTCATTGCCCACTATGCCCACAATGTTGAGAATGAGTTGACCTTGTTAGATCTCTACAACTCAAAATAGAAAGATGGAGAAAGCCTAGCAGAATACTTGCAATGATAGCAGAACCTTACTACCAGGTTATCATACCAGCCACCTAAAAAGCATTTGACCAAAATCTTTATTGATAATCTGCATCCTAAGCTATCCCACTTCATGAGAATGAATTGTCTCCAAACCTATCAAGATGTCAAGAGCAAGGGGATAGGTATTAAAAAGGCCCTCCTAGATGAAGGCAAAATCCGGCACTTCAAAAATGATGCCCAAAAACCCAGCAATGATAAATCTCGTTACTGGAATTGTAACAAGAATGTTGTTACTAATGGAGCCACTGATACCAAGCATGTCCAATTTGTTGTAGCTAGTCCTCCATCAACTCCTGCATACCAACAACAACAAGCGCCCATCCATCAGCAACCTCCTCAAGTCCATCAACAACCCATGCAACAATATCATTCTTAGAATAATCAGCAGAATTATCAGCAACAAGCCCATCAAGCTTATCAAGGTAACCCAAACAATCAAGTCAATGTCGTCAATATTACTCCCAAGAAAAACAAACCCAGAGCTCAAAATTATCCAAAGAAGACCTTCACACCGCTGGGTGAACCTCTGGATGTTATCTTTCATCTGATGGCCAAGGCCAACTTGATTACATATCCACCAATTCAGCCAGTTTATGATACCACTCCCAAGCCTGATTGGTACAAAGATCATGAGTACTATGATTATCATCGTGTCAAAGGACACACTACCCTGAAGTGTATGAGACTCAAAATCTATATCCAAGATCTCATTGATCAAAAAGAGATTCAAGTAGATACACTTGCTCAAGCCTCACCAAATGCCAATTTACAAATCTATCAGAATGTGTTCCCACAACACAATGCTGGGAAGAATCAAGCTAATACCAATCATCCCTAAAATCATGGTAAAGGAAAGCAAGAAGATCACACTACTGCCTACATCAATTATGATAAATTTTTTGGATGTATAACCCAAGTTGAGCCTATAGTCAATACCATCCATGTCAGAGGAGCAGACAATCAATGTGTTGTTACCACCTGTAGGGGTCAGATAACTGTTGCTGGTGCCCATCCAAGGCCAGTACAAAATGCACACAATTCACAGTACAACCTCATAGAACATCTTGGGAATACACCAGCCCAAATATCCATCTTGGACCTTCTCCACACTTCACCTCTCCATCAGGAGATCCTTGACTGAGCTCTCAAAGAAGGACATGTCCCCATAGACATTAACACCACCTAGTTTGAGACCCTTGTGGGACATCTATCCGTAGCCTATGCTTTATCCTTCAAACCATTCAACATGCTAGCCGTTGCACCTGACCATACTCTCCCTCTCCACATTGCCATCATGGTCAGAGACTTTGCCATCAAACGGGTCTTAATAGATAATGGCTCAGCCCTGAACTTATGTACTTTGAAATTCATTCAGTAGATTGGGTTCACCCAGGCTGATATAGCACATGAAGTGATCACTATCAAAGCCTATGAAAACTTGGAGCATACCTCTGAAGGTACCATTACTTTTCCCATTTAGTTGGGCCCAGCAACATAGGATACTATTTTCCATGTTGTTGATCTTGACCTACCATTTAATATCCTCCTAGGCCGACCATGGATTCATTGCATTAAGGTTGTACCATCTACTTACCATCAATGCATCAAATTTTTGCATCAAGGCACTAAGGTTACTAGCCATGCTGACCCCCAACCCTTTGCATACTATCATGCGATGGAAGCATCATTCCCTCACTCCACTCATTGTCCTAGAACTGACATTGGTACTTCTATTGCTAGCTCGTCCCAATCCCATTGCGATCCAGAAACCATTCTCACCTCCACCCTATCTTCCATCAAGATCAATAACCAGGGTTGTGGTGAATATAGCCTACATGATGCATTTGCCGTAGGGGCCCTTCTGCTTGATCCACATACTCAACGGTGCCTAGATCACCAAAGCAAGCCTATTGAAGAGCATCATGAAATCAAGAAAATTGGATCTATGACTTTTGCATCCCATGGCAACATAAACAGTCAAGAGATGGATCCTGACATAAATAGGTGGTTGTATAAAGATCCCCCATCACCTGACACTCAACTTCTTGGCTATTTCAAAGATAAATATCCAAAACAATATAAGTATACCACTGAACAATGGCACTATCAAGGTGGTGGTCTAGGGCCACAAGCAGGTGACAACCAATATCCCATCACACCATCAAAGAATCCTGAGCACCAGGGTCTTGGCTTTAATACCCCTCACCTACATATGCAAGGGCCCAATACTACAACTGGGGGCACCAACATGACTAGTGTTCCCCTCTTAAATAGCTAGGATGACCTTGTAGAGATCGAAGACATCCCTGAAGAGAAAGAAATCAGATTCTATGATGATATCTTTGATAATGACACCCTCCTGGGGACTTCTGTCCTCCGACAACTTGCCATCAATCTCATAGAACTTCTCCTCACCCACCCTGAACTCATAGACTGGGACCAACCAAGCATTACACACATCGATGAGTTCCAAAGCACGGAAGCACTCCTAGAATTCATGGGGGCATCAGGCCCACAATTAGTTCACAATTCAGAGTCAACTCACATCTATAAGCTTGACCCAGAAGGATACTTTGGAGAGGAGGCAAGCTTTAGCTGCAAAAGAGAAATAGAAAGAGTAAAACATGAGTCCTTATGTGAAAACCCTTCTGGGGCACATTCTGATTCCAAAAAAGTAAAACTAAAGAGTGTATCTTCTAGTGAAAACTTGGCAATTCAAGTGCTAGAAGATGAAGACTTGCCTCTTCCTCCTATCCAGGATTATAGACCTAAGCAGTCACCTATCATCATAGAAGAAACCAAGCCAGTCAACTTAGGTACAAAGGAATGTCTGAGGATCACCTACATTGTAGCCAACATGACAGAAGGTGAAGAAATGGCTTTCACTGTGCTACTTCAACAAGCTACTATGAACTTTGCATGGTCATACACACACATGCCCAGACTTGATCCTAAACTTGTTGTTCATCATCTAGCTATAGACCCTAATGTCAAGCCAGTAAAGTAGAAGCTATGCAAAATGCATCCCAAGGTAGCTCTATTGGTAAAATCAAAACTAGAAAAGCTCCTAGATGCAAAGATTATCAGAGCTATAGATTATTCAGATTGGATCTCCAACATGGTGCTTATCACAAAGCCTTCCGGTGACATCCAAATATGCACAGATTTCAGGGACCTAAACAAAGCATGTCCTAAAGATGATTTCCTGCTACCTAACATAGACATGATCATAGATCTTACAGCGGGCCATGAAATGTTGTCACTAATGGATGGTTTCTCTGGATACAATCAGATTCATATAGTAGTAGAAGACCAACACAAAATAGTGTTCACCACTCCATGGGGTACCTTTTTCTATAACATGATGCCCTTTGGTCTAAAGAATGTAGGAGCCACATATCAAAGAGTGATGACAACAATCTTCCATGACATGATTCACAAGATCCTAGAGGACTATGTGGATGATATTCTTGCAAAATCAAAAACTCACCATGAACACCTTGACATTCTTGAGAGTGTGTTTGATTGCCTATAGCACTATGGGTTACGGCTCAATCCAAAGAAATGTGTCTTTGGTGTTACATCTAGAAAGCTCCTAGGTTTCATAGTATCATGATGAGGCATAGAGATTGACCCTAAAAAGGTCAAAGTAATAACAGAAATGCCTCCCCCAAGAACACTCAAACAACTTAGAAGCCTACAAGGAAAGCTTCAATCAGTACGTCGGTTCATTTCTCAACTAGCAGACAAGTGCCAACCTTTCACGCATCTTTTATGCAAAGACACAAGCTTCAAATGGGATCCCATATGTCAAAGAAGCTTTGATAAGCTCAAGGAGTATCTAGCCAATTCTCCAATCCTAGTACCACCAGTTCCAGGATGCCCTCTCATACTCTACATCTCAGCAACCACTATAGCACTGGGGGCACTCCTAGCTCAGCATGATGATGAAAACAAAGAGAGAGCCATCTACTACATTAGTTAAACTCTTTTCAGCTATGAGCTTAATTACTCACCCATGGAAAAAGCATGCCTTGCAATGGTCTTTGCCACTCAAAAGATTAGACATTACATGCTTAGTCACACAATCAAGCTCATTTCAAAGGTGGACCCCCTCAAATATCTACTATCAAAAACAACTCTCACAGGCCGTATGGCAAAATGGGTCATGATACTCAATGAGTTTGACATCCAGTACATAGATCGGAAAGCAATCAAAGGGCTAGTCATTGTTGATCAGCTAGCAGAAGCACCACTGGTGGATGCTTATCCACTAATCATGGAAATCCCTGATGAACACTTATGTATGATTGAAGAGCAACCCATGTGGAAACTATACTTTGATGGATCCTACACATCACATGGATCAGGGGCAGGAATCCTATTTGTCACACCTCAACGTGACTACATCCCAAAGTCATTCAAATTGGGATTTTCATGTACCAATAACATTGTAGAATATGAGGCACTCATCTTAGGTCTCAAAACAGCCATCCAATGGAATATCACAGAACTGTAAGTGTTCAGTGATTCACAGCTGATTATCAAGCAAGTCCTAGATGAATATCAGACAAAGGACGACAAGCTGCTACCTTACAAAGAACTCATAGATAGATTGAAAGAGCATTTCCTGAATCTACAATTCACACAGATACCTAGACTTCAGAACAAAGTAGCAGATGCAATGGCAACTATTGGGTCCTTGTTATAAATTCCATGTGACGCATCATAGTATGAATTCTTAGTCAAGCAGCTACATACACCAGCTTATGAGAACGCTGATGCAAAAATGGTGTGTGTCTTGGTTGGTCCCTAGTCCCCATGGTACCATGACATCCATGCATATCTAAAGAATGGTATCATATCTCCCCATCTCACCAATAACCAACACCAAAACCTTATTCGTAGAGCTTCCCGCTACACTCTTGTAGCCAACACCCTTTATCATTGAGGATATCACAACATCCTTTCTAGGTTTTTAGATTTGAATGAGGCCATCCTAGCTTTACAAAAGGTCCACACTGGAATTTGCGGTGCCCACACGAGTGGCATGGTTCTAGCTAAGCAGTTTCTTCGAGTTGGGTATTATTGGCCAACCATGGAACTTGATGCTTGTGAGTTTGTGAGAAAATGTTTACCATGTCAGCAGCATGCAAATTTGATTCATGCACCAGCACAAGATTTGCAACCCATAGCGCCACCTTGGCCATTTTCATGTTGGGGCTTTGACCTTGTTGGCTTAATCACTCCCCTTTCCTCGGATGGACACAAGTACATAATAACTGCCACAAAGTACTTCACCAAATGGGTTGAAGTGATTCCGCTCACCCTAACTACTGGTATCCAAATATCTAAGTTCATCCTTTACCACATCATTTGTCACTTTGGCATACCATCTACCATCTTCACAGACCATGCCACACCTTTTGAAAACCAACATGTGGATGATCTGTGTGCTAGACTCCACATCCATCATCATTTCTCTAGTCCATATTTCCCTCAAGGAAATGGCCAGGCTGAGGCAACCAATAAAACTATCTTGAAAATCCTCAAGAAGGTTGTCAATGATTTTGGTCATGACTAGCACCTCCAAATCAATCCCACCCTTTGGGCGTATCGTACTTCTTATTGCACTCCCACAAGCACCACCCCATATTCCCTTGTATATGGTGCCAAAGCCATTCTACCAATCGAGGTTGAGCTCCCATCATTGTGAGTCTCCATGAAAAACTACACCACTGATGAAGACTATCGTGTGGCCTGTCTCACACAGCTAGACCTGTTAGATGAAAAGAGACAACAAGCCTATGATCACCTGGTTGCATACCAAATTTGACTCAAAAGGAGTAATAACAAGAAGGTCCATCCCAGAGAATTTCAGGTTGGTGACATGGTCCTCAAAGAAAATCAGAAAGTCCAAGCAAATAGAAAAAAGAGAGGCAAGTTTGAGCCTACTTGGTTGGGCCCCTACGTTGTCATAGCATGCTTCAGCTCTGGCGCTTATCAATTATCTACACCAGAAGGTGAGTCTTTGAATGATCCAATCAACATCATACATTTGAAGAGGTTCTATGCTTGAACTAGATCTACATATTCAAAAAATCCATAAAAATTGGAAAAAGCAGAAAAATACAAAAAAAGCAAAAAAAAAGAAAAAGAAAAACAATCGTCCAATGGTGAAAACTTGGCAATTCAAGCGCCTTGGACAAGTATGTTGGTGAAAACTTGGCAAACAGGCACCATACATAGTGGACCAAGTCATTATCTATCAAACTCCCATCCCCCCATCCCAGCATCTCCATCCTTTTTCTTCCATCCCCGTCCCCATCCACCATCCCCTAGCATTCCTCTTTTTCATAAATCCTCCAGCATATCCACAATCCCACCTGCACCTATCTTGCACCTATCTTGTACCATATCTTGTATATCCTGTATAGCGTGATCCTTCATCTATATCCTATATAGTGAGATCTTCCTATCCCCAATCCTGAGCTTTTGTCCCTATCCGTTGAAAATATCTTCATGTCCATTGTACATATCCTCGTGTCTTGTTGTACATAGTCCTTGGCAGTCTTGCAGCAGCATTTGATCATAACTCTTTGTCCTACCCAGCCTCGCACTTTAGCCACATCAATTGTTGACTATTCTTGATCACTATGATTATTCTTTGACTTCATCATTTGCCAATTAGCAACACCACATTCTCCCCATCAACATCGGGTCCGCACAGATATATGCTTCTATTTTGTCTAGCCTAAGCCTAATCACGGGTCCCCTCATTTGTATCCTTCCTGTCTGACCTAATCTTCCACTAATCACACCCGATCCATGTCAATGCATCCTTCCACATGTTCAGACCAATCTTCCCACCATCAATCAATCTGTCACATCAAATCTCTCTCCTTGGCAAAGGATGTCTTTTTAGAGTTATCATTTTGGTCTTGGATTTTGTCCTTTGGATCTTGTTAATCTTTTACAGCTTCTTGTTGTTCTCTACTCAAAGTCACCATGATCCTTTATATCATGGTGCACTGCGAATGAGGATAATCTAGGGCAGGGTCTTTTGATCTTTTGCTTCTTCCTGTGAGTTAGTTGTGTGTTTGTGGTTTCTTCAGCATCATTTCCACCATGCCTCCTTCGGGTTTCATGCATGATGCTGGGGCAACCCTGCGTGTCTTTTTAGCATCGGTCCTCTGCAATGCTGGTGACAAGGCCTCATGATCCCAGTATCCTTGGCAGGTCTCTAGCATTGCTATATTAAACTAGGTTGTGCTCTCCACATTTGCACTTGGAGCTTTCCCCCAATCCCCTGCATCATGTCTCATATAGCTTAATCTTGCATAGTGCATCTCTCATGTAGCTGCATCCTGCATTGTGCATTCCATCTCATCTTGCATTCACCCATCTTTTCTCTTGGAAGCTTGGTTATTTATCTCCCCTTCTTCCTAGGTCCTTCTTTCTCTATTTCCTTTCGAGAAAATTCCACAATGTTTATGTTGCCTGATTTTTAGTCACCCGTCATTTTTCCATGTGAAGTTGGTCGAGTCTAGGTCTAAGTCTTGCTTAGGTAGGCTTTCTTTGCCAAGTTTCCCTATCATTGCTTTCCTTCTTTGAACTGGGTGGGCTTTTCTGCAAGATCTTGTAACATTGGGTAGGTTATAGACCCCATCCTGGCAAAGAAGATGTGCTCTATTGATAATCTTGTATATCAAGATGGATGGTGTTTGTTCTTTCAGAAGAATCAAGAGGAAACTTTTTTTCTGTATGGAGAGTGCTAGAATTGCCGATTCGTCCCGGTCTAACTTTTTCTGCAGTCGCATGATCGCATAGATTAAAATAATGGTACGTGATCATGCGACAGTAGAAATTCAAGGAGCTGACTGTGTTACTAGGACCCGCATATGCCAAGCACGGGAGAGATTAGACAGAGGGGCCCTGCTGGAATCCATGTGTACCAATGAAGATGCAGTCGCATGATCGCAAGGAATTAAATAATGCTATGCGATCATGCGACAATGAAGTCTGTTAGGTCCCACAAGTGCCAATGATGCAACCAATGTGTACCAATTAGAAAGGCGGTCGCATGATCGCATAGATTAAAATAATGGTACACGATCATGCGATAATGAGAATTTGAGAGCTGACAGTGTCGCTGGGACCCATATGCGCTAATGATAAGAAGATCTAGACAGATGGACCCCGCAGGAATCTACGTGTACCAATGGTAAAGCGGTCGCATGATCACATAGATTAAAATAATGGTATGTGATCATGCGACAATGTAATTGAGGATGTGACAATGAGGTTGCTAGGCCCCGCAAACATCAGCAAGCTAGAACATCTTAAGATTCCAAATCGACAGACGACGCATGATCTTATGGAATCTTGTAAGCTCTTACGATCATGCGACTACTGTCAGATCTGCCAAGTGTGAGGAAGTGGGTCCAGGATGTTTCACGAACACATAAGCTAGTCTGTGGTTGGTCCATGAGATAATGAGTTGGCGGATTGTCAGAGGGACCTATTGGCATATTGTCAGAAGGGTCCTAACATTGACAGAGAATCAACAGCGGGTGTGTTTTCGCAAGGGATGTGTCAGACGTATGCAATCTTCAGACAGCTATAGATTTTGCTTTCCAACAGTGAAGAAGTATAAAGGGGTCCACTACAGGAAATCTACAGCTGGTGCATGATCACAAGGAATATTCTTCCTTCTTGCAATCATGCGACCACCGTCCGATGAGAATATTGTCAAGAAGGCCAGAGACTTAAGGAAATCAAATGAGATGGTGACGCGTGTCAAGCATAGAATAAAAGGATTAAAACTTATGATTTTAAGGATCTCAGTGGTGCTTGAATGTTATAATAAAAGGTGACGGAAGAGAATTGAAAAGAAATAAACATCGATTTCTTTTTCAAGTCGACTGTCGTGCTAAAATAGAAAGCGTCTGTCAAGGAGTATGTTGAAGGAAGAATAGAGAAAGAGATTGCATGATAACAGATGGTAAAGTTCTTGCCGATAGATGGCATCTATTCACATTCTCAGGACAAATCAAAGTTAAGTGACTCCGGAAGCCCAATGAACTCTGGCTTGATAGGTGTTGATCGAGAGGTTGAGATATCATGATCATCTTCCATACCCTCTCATTGAAGATATTCCTGCTTGGTGTATAGTCTGTTTGTATTCGTGGAAGCTGGAAGGTCATGAGTTTTGACGAACTCTATGTATTGTGAAGTCTATAAATACTGGGAAGAAACTCATTGTAAAGGTCGGAAAACTAGATATTTGAGCAAAGTAATTCGATTTACTATAGCAAGGTTTCTGGTTTTGTTGTTCCACTGGTAGTCAATCATATGCATTTGAATAGAAAGGACAGTTATGTATGAAGCTGTGATTAGGTCTTGAATTCCATTTCATGTCTGTGGTTGTAGTAAGTGATTCCATTTACTTGTCATATGTGATTCTTCTCCTATTCATCCTGTTAGTTAAATAGTTGCATACTGGATAGAAAGTATAGTGGTGTGTAGAGCTGTGATGTATGTGTGGATTCCATTTCATAACAGAAGTTTCAGTTAAAACAATTCTATTTGTCTCCTATGCATGATTCTGCTCCTGTTCTCTTGGTTAGACTTTGCATGGTTAAAATAGGTAGATTAGAGTTAGAAGATAATAAGCATAAATCCTTGCCTGAATTGTTTGTGCCTATAAGCAATTTGGTTAAAACACATCAGAGACAACCTGGTGATCAAAATAAAAACACATTCATTGTATATCATACATAATTAGGGAGTTGTTCCTATCAATTCAAGGGGTAGTGATAGAAGACATACACTGACCCAATTGTTGGTGACATCCTTTTGTTCTCTCCCATTGGGTAATTTAAGAGTCAAAGATTAGAAATTTTGAAGAGGACAAACTGTTAACCAACAATTTTTGGCGACTCTACTGGGGACACTTAGAAAGAAAATATATCAATAAGTTTCTCATAATCTAAGACATCCTGGATTCAAGATTTACCAGGAGTTCGAAGCAAAAGGGAAAGGTTGACCCAGTGTATGAAGAACTTAAAGAAGTCAATTTCCCTATTCTTGAAAATACTTACAGGAAAGGAAGGACTAAGTCAAGAAGAGAAGTTGGAGATAACAAGCCTGAAGATTTTCAATTGTCTTCTGTAGTACCTTTTAGAATAAGAAGAAGCAAATCTTCTTCACCTCCTATTGATAGGATTCCTATTTCTACCACTTGCAATTCATTGTTATTACACGGTATTGCACTTCCCCTCTCGGTTTCAATACAAGCAGTTACACAAAATACAAGTCTAGCAACTATGGCTGTTCCTTGGGGAAATGCTATTGGACCATTGAATCTTGTAGCAAATCATGACTTGCCAAAGGCCTCCAAAAAGAACTTTCCCAGATTCAATGGTGATGGTTTGGTATCTGTAGAACAACATCTAAGTGCCTTTCTTAAAGCTTGTAGTGTGGTGAACCCTTAGCATGATGATGTTGCAGTCAGAATGTTTGTAGACACACTGGTGGGTGATGCAGCAGATTGGTTTCAAGATTTACCTACAGGTTGTATCACTGGTTGGAATGACATGAGGCAGAAATTTGAAGAAAGGTATAAGAGTGCTGAGGATGCTCAAAGTTTGTTATTACAACTAGCTCAAATTAAGAAAGATTCATCCATCTCTATGAGATATTTTAATGCTAAATTCAATAAACTTATTAAAAGGATACCAACTGCTAGTGCTCCAATAGGAGACAATCAAAAAACTTTCTATATCAGTTCTATGCCTCCTGAACTTGGTTATCAAC
Organism: Chamaecyparis obtusa; assembly: GCA_027943335.1. Taxonomy (NCBI): domain Eukaryota; kingdom Viridiplantae; phylum Streptophyta; class Pinopsida; order Cupressales; family Cupressaceae; genus Chamaecyparis; species Chamaecyparis obtusa. Next base: position 1,630,242 of record BSBK01002443.1, on the reverse strand, counting down.
TAAGAAGGGCTAATGTGGCTACTTTACAAGCTGCACAAACTCTTGCAGTAGAGATGGAAGATGACATGATAGCCTCTGGGAAATGGAAGAAAGAGTATCATACTGGATCTTCAAGCAATGTAACAAGTACTTCAAATAGTACTGAGGCTATGTTACAAAGATTGTCCAATGAGATGATTTCATTAAAGAAACAAGTTGCAAGACCAACTCATTCATTATATCAGCCTTACCGAGAAGGACCAAGGTATCAAAGCAGGAACAAGAACTTACAGCTTCCTCCTACTCAGTAAAGATTAGCTATTGAAGCTCCTCCTAAAGGTCAGAATTCTTGTGCTTTTCACCTCAGAGCAGATCATGATGGTGATACCTGTGAAGACATGATCCGGCATTTACAAATGAAAGGAGAAGAAGTGCAAAGAATTGAATATCTAGAAGATGATGATGATCATGCTCCTCATGGCAACTCCGTAAATTTGTATTGTGAGTATGAATCAGATTCAGAAAATGGAGGAAATTGTTTTGCCACCTTGGAAGGACCTCAGCTAACTGTGATGACTAGAGGTCAAAAAAATAAAAGTCAAGTTCCCAATGCTGCTTCTGTCAAGAATCAAGTTCCTCCCCACAAGGCAGCTAAGAATGATAACCCAGCGTCAAGTTCTTCACAAAAGGAACAAAAAGATAAGTTTCCTCATTCCTTTGATATTATTCAGTTTTGTGAAGAAACTAAAATTCAAATATCTACTATGGATTATTTGAGATCACACTCTGATCAATTCCAAAGGTTGATAGATCATTGTAAAAGTGGAGAAAACATTCATATCAATTCCAATGTCAGTGATAAAAGGTGAGCTAATGCTAATGAAGGGAATTCAATTGATGATGATTTCTCAATTCCTAGGCTGTTTCAAGAAGAAGAACCTGTGATCCATGCTACTTGTTCATATTTGAAACTAGAGCCTTTTTATGTGTCTCTTTTTATTAATGGCAACAGACTAAGTAATTGCATCATAGACTCTGGAGCTTCAGATAATGTAATGCCTGCGTCAGTTGCAAAAGCTCTAGGGCTACCCCTAACCAAAGTCTTTGGAAAGTGATATTCAGTGGATGCCAAGCAAGTACCTTTGATAGGTTAGATCAAGGATGCACAAGTTGCTTTGGTTGCATATCCTTCCAAGAGATTAAAGCTTACAATTCTTGTTGCTGACATTCCTGAAAGCTATGGTATGTTGCTTAGTAGAAGTTTCTACAAGGACTTGTGAGGAGAGATTAAACTTGATTGGTCATCTGCTTACATCCAAGTTGGGAATAAGAAAGTAAAGCTTGAACCTGAAGGTAAGGCTAAATTTAATGTTTTGAAATTAGATGATCCTAAATCTCAGATCTTATATCAAGAAATGCAATTTGGTAATTACATGTTAACATATGATGGACCTAATGCTCAAGAAGAGACGGTAAAGATAGATTCACAATAGCTGTGGACAATGCAGTTTGATGGTAGTTGCGCTAAGGCAGGCTCAGGAGCAGGAGTAGTCTTAATTGCACCTGATGAAGAAATCACACATCTGGCCTACAAGTTGAATTTTAAGAACACTAATAACACTGCAGAGTATGAAGCTCTTCTCCTTGGAATGGAAGTTGCAAAACAAAAAGGAGTAAAGTTACTTAAGGTACAAGGTGATGCTGAGCTTGTGGTAAAGCAGGTGAGAAATATATATTCTATAAAAAATAATAGATTAAGGAATTACAGAAATAAAGTATGGGATGAGATGGAAAATTTTGATGCATTCTCAATAAACTCAGTTCCTAGAGACCAGAATTCAAAAGCTGATTCATTAGCTGTCTCTGCCTCATTATTGTTACCTCATCCTAAATTTAAAGATCAGATATATAGGATGGAAGTTCTTTTTAGGTCAAAGGTACCTGATAATGAAGAATCATGGCAAGTCTTTGATAATGACAAACATATTCAGTAGTTCCTAGAAGGATCAGGCCCTTTTGTCAATATGTGCTTTGAAGATGGTAAAGATGAGCAGTCACTGATTGAGGAGGAAGAATCAGAAGAAGAAATCATTTAATTAAAAGGTAATAAGATCCCTTCTCATTTTGTATCTTTAGAAAAGCTTTTTGACAAACATGATGCTTACGTTAAGGAAGAAAGGAGTGAAAAAGAAAAGACTTGTGGAGAGTATGATGGAATCAATATAGAGACTGATGATTGTCCAAAAATGATTAATATTGGAAAGTGTTGTTCCATTGAAGAAAGGGGTAAGATCAAAGAGTTATTAGTGCAATTTCAAGATGTTTTTTCTTGGGACTATGAGGGTCTTAAAAATTTCATGGATGAAGATTTTAGGCACACAATCCCTCTAAAGGCTGGGGTAGCTCCTATCAAACAGAAACAAAGAAACTATAACCCTTTGATAGAAGGAGCAATTTTTAAGGAGATTGATAAGATGTTAAAAGGAAAAATCATATATCCTATTCATCACTCCACCTGGATTGCAAATATCATCCCTGTGAGGAAGAAGAATGGAGAAATAAGGATTTGTGTAGATTTTAGAAATCTAAATCAGGCTTCCCTCAAAGATAACTATGCATTGCCAAACATGGACCATTTATTACAGATTGTTGCAGGTTCAGGAATGATGTCTATGTTGGATGGGTTTTCAGGTTATAACCAAATCCAAGTGGATGAATCAGACAAGTACAAGATAGCTTTTACAATGCCATGGGGTACTTTTGCTTATAATAGAATGCCTTTTGGATTGATTAACGCAGGTGCAACATTTCAGAGAGCAATGGATCTATCTTTTGGTGATCTTAAAAATAAGATTATTGTGATGTACCTTGATGATCTAACTATTTTCTCTAGGCAGAGAAAAGATCACATAAGAGATCTTGCCAGAGTCTTACAGAGGTGTAGAGACCAAGGTATTTCTTTAAATCCAAATAAATCTATATTTTGTGTTACTGAAGGTAAACTTCTTGGACACATTGTTTCTCAAGAAGGAGTTAAGATTGATCCTGATAGAGTTAGAGCTATTCAGCAGTTAAGTTTACCTTTAAGTAAAACTGGAATTAAATCTTTCTTTGGACAAGTTAACTTTTTAAGAAGATTTGTACCTGATTTTTCTGAAACTGTGAAAAGTATAGTTGATATGATGAAGGGAAATCAATCTTTCAAATGGACTGATGATGGTAAGAAATATTTTGAAGACATAAAAAATGCAATTGCTAATGCTCCTATTTTAGTTCACCCTGATTATACAAAAGAATTCATTTTATACTATTATGCATCACAACACACCATGTCTGCAATACTGATGCAAGAAAACAAGGAGGGGATACAAGCTCCAATTGCTTTCATGAGTATACCCTTGAAGAGCCATGAGTTGAAGTATTCCCAAATGGAAAAACATGCTTATGCTATGGTAAGAGCATTGAAAAATTTCAGATTTTATGTTCTTCACTCACATTCAATTGTTTATGTGCCTGATGCAATAGTAAAAAGCATTTTGACTCAACAAGAAGTTGGTTGTAATAATAGAGGAGCTTGGATTGCCAAAGTTCAAGAGTATGACACTGATATTAGGCCAACTAAATTGGTGAGGGGGAATGCACTTTGTAAAGCCATAGCACAAGGTCAGCCAGATGAGAAGAGTGATCATAAGGTGCTGATGGTGAGTTTACAAGATCCTTGGTTTTCAAACATTGCTTATTTCCTGACATACGGTGAGTGTCCAGAGGGATTGATAGCAAAATAGAGGAGAGATCTGAGAAACAAAGCCCTCATGTATGTTATTTATGATGATGTTTTGTACAAAAAAGCAATAGATGGTACTTTCCTTAGGTGTGTGGATAAAGAGCAGCAAATGTAGTTGTTGAAAACTTTTCATGATGAGGCATGTGGAGGGAATTTCTCTTGTACTGTTACAGCATTCAAGATCCTAAGGCAATGCTACTATTGGCTAGGAATGTTTAAAGATGCATATAAATGGGTAGCAAAATGTGAAAAATGTAAGCTATTTTCTAGTAAACCTCAATTGGCAGCTCTACCATTGAAACTAGTTGTAATTGATGCTCCTTTTCAGCAGTGGGGTCTAGATTTTATTGGTCCCCTAAATCCTCCTTCAAGTCAAGGTCATTCTTACATTTTGACTGCTACAGACTATTTTAGTAAATGGGTGGAAGCTAAGTCTATGAAGAGGACCACTTCTGATGCAGTTTGTGAGTTTATAAAAGAACAAATTTTAGTTAGGTTTGGAATACCTACAAAATTGATTATGGATAATGCTTCGTATTTCTCATCATCTGAAATTGTTTCTTTTTGTCATGATTGTGGGATTCTAGTAGGTCATTCATCAGATTACTTTCCCCAAGGGAATGAGCAAGCAGAATCAAGTAATAAGAATTTGATTAATATCATGAAGAAGTTAGTTGATGACAATCAGAGGAATTGGCATAGGAAATTACATGATGCTTTATGGGCAGACAGGACTACACCTAAAAGAGCCATAGGTATATCTCCTTTTGAACTAGTTTATGGGGTTGAAGCAAATCTGTCTTTACCTTTAGAGCTTGCTGCATGTAAATTGAAAATGGTAATTAAAGATGATGTTTTCAAAGATGGTTTGGATAGAAGAATCCTATACTTGACCAAACTGCAAGAAGAGAGAGAAGAAATAGTTGACAGAATAACTGCACATCAAAACCGAGTCAAGAAGTTGTTTGACAAAAGAGCTAGACCGAGGAAATTTATGGAAGGTGATATGGTGCTGCTGTGGGACAAGAGACATGAACCTAAAGGAATGCATTCTAAGTTTCAATCCTTATGGAAAGGCCCATTCCAGATTGTGCAAGAAAATTAGAATAATTCATTAAGGGTTGCATACCCTTCCGGAGAATCCCTGTCGTGTTCCTATAATGGGTAGGATTTGAAGTTGTATCAAATGCATAATTGAGAAGCAAGTAATCCCTGCATAGTGGTTAGTTAGGTAGGTTTTCTTTTCCTATTGTAGCCTAGTTGTTTTTCCTTCTGCTGTGTGTAGTTTTGGCTTTGTTAAGTTGCCGGCTATTTTGCGAAACCAGAGATTGCTAGAGTCTTTTTAAGCATGGTAATGCTTAAATCCCCAGTCGGAGCTAGTTGTTGCCTGATTTTTAGTCACCCATCATTTTTCCATGTGAAGTTGGTCGAGTCTAGGTCTAAGTCTTGCTTAGGTAGGCTTTCTTTGCCAGGTTTCCCTATCATTACTTTCCTTCTTTGAACCGGGTGGGCTTTTCTGCAAGATCTTGTAACATTGGGTAGGTTATAGACCCCATCCTAGCAAAGAAGATGTGCTCTATTGATAATCTTGTATATCAAGATGGATGGTGTTTGTTCTTTCAGAAGAATCAAGAGGAAACTTTTTTTTTCTGTATGGAGAGTGCTAGAATTGCCGACTCGTCCCGGTCTAACTTTTTCTGCAGTCGCATGATCGCATAGATTAAAATAATGGTATGTGATCATGCGATAGTAGAAATTCAAGGAGCTGACTGTGTTACTGGGACCCACATATGCCAAGCACGGGAGAGATTAGACAGAGGGGCCCTGCTGGAATCCATGTGTACCAATGAAGATGCAGTCGCATGATCGCAAGGAATAAAATAATGCTATGCGATCATGCGACAATGAAGTTTGTTAGGTCCCACAAGTGCCAATGATGCAGCCAACATGTACCAATTAGAAAGGTGGTCGCATGATCACATAGATTAAAGTAATGGTATGTGATCATGCGACAATGAGAATTTGAGAGCTGACTATGTCGCTGGGACCCATATGCGCTGATGATAAGAAGATCTAGACAGATGGACCCCGCAAGAATCTACGTGTACCAATGATAAAGTGGTCGCATGATCACACAGATTAAAATAATGGTATGCGATCATGTGACAATGTAATTGAGGATGCGACAATGAGGTTGCTGGGGCCCGCAAATGTCAGCAAGCCAGAACATCTTAAGATTCCAAATCGACGTACGGCACATGATCTTATGGAATCTTGTAAGCTCTTATGATCATGCGACTATCGTCAGATCTGCCAAGTCTGAGGAAGTGGGTCTGGGATGTTTCACGAACACATAAGCTAGTCTGTGGTTGGTCCACGAGATAATGAGTTGGTGGATTGTCAGAGGGACCTGTTGGCATATTGTCAGAAGGGTCCTAACATTGGCAGAGAATCAACGGCGGGCATGTTTTCGCAAGGGATGTGTCAGACGTATGCAATCTTCAGACAGCCGTAGATTTTGCTTTCCAACAGTGAAGAAGTATAAAGGGGTCCACTACAGGAAATCTATGGCTGGCGCATGATCGCAAGGAATATTCTTCCTTCTTGTGATCATGTGACCACCGTCCGATGAGAATATTGTCAAGAAGGCCAGAGGCTTAAGGAAATCAAATAAGATGGTGACGCGTGTCAAGCATAGAATAAAAGGATTAAAACTTATGATTTTAAGGATCTCGGCGGTGCTTGAACGTTATAATAAAAGGTGACGGAAGAGAATTGAAAAGAAATAAACATCGATTTCTTTTTCAAGTCGACTGTCATGGTAAAATAGAAAGCGTCTGTCACGGAGTATGTCAAAGGAAGAATAGAGAAATAGATTGCATGATAACAGATGGTAAAGTTCTTGCTGATAGATGGCGTCTGTTGACATTCTCAGGATAAATCAAAGTTAAGTGACTCCAGAAGCCCAATGAACTCTAGCTTGACAGGTGTTGATCGAGAGGTTGAGATATCATGATCGTCTTCCATACCCTCTCATTGAAGATATTCCTGCTTGGTGTATAGTCTATTTGTATTCATGGAAGCTGGAAGGTCATGAGTTCTAACGAACTCTATGTATTGTGAAGTCTATAAATACTGGGAAGAAACTCATTGTAAAGGTTGGCAAACTGGATATTTGAGCAAAGTAATTCCATTTACTATAGCAAGGTTTCTGGTTTTGTTGTTCCACTGGTAGTCAATCATATGCATTTGAATAGAAAGGACAGTTATGTATGAAGCTGTGATTATGTCTTGAATTCCATTTCATGTCTGTGGTTGCAGTAAGTGATTCCATTTACTTGTCATATGTGATTCTTCTCCTATTCATCCTGTTAGTTAAATAGTTGCATACTAGACAGAAAGTACAGTGGTGTGTAGAGCTATGATGTATGTGTGGATTCCATTTCATAACAGAAGTTGCAGTTAAAACAATTCTATTTGTCTCCTATGCATGATTCTACTCCTGTTCTCTTGGTTAGACTTTGCATGGTTAAAAAAGGTAGATTAGAGTTAGAAGATAATAAGCATAAATCCTTGCCTGAATTGTTTGTGCCTATAAGCAATTTGGTTAAAACACATCAGAGACAACCTGGTGATCAAAATAAAAACACATTCATTGTATATCATACATAATTAGGGAGATGTACCTATCAATTTAGAGGGCAGTGATAGAAGATGTACACTGACCCAATTGTTGGTGACATCCTTTTGTTCTCTCCCATTGGGTAATTTAAGAGTCAAAGATTAGAAATCTTGAAGAGGACAAACTGTTAACCAATAGTTTACTCCTTGCGTTATTTTCTCGAGGGGGTACAACCCCTTATTCCTCTAAATTCTAGCCTTGGGCATCTTATTTTCTTGTCTTTGACGCCATGCCACTTGTGACATCGCATCAAAGAGGGGCAAAATGTAGACATCTAAAAATATTTTAGAAAATAAATTATTTTTATTTTCGGATGACATCATCATTTATTAATTATTTATTTATTTAATTAATTAATTTATTTTTATGTCATTAAATCCCTTTATCTTAATTAAAAATATTTAATTAAGAAATCCCTCCCAAAAATGTTTAAATCTTATTTAAACATTATTCCCCTATTTATTAATTATTTAATTAATAAATTGACCAAAAATCCCAAAATAAATAATTAATTTGTTTTTTGCCCAAACTTGGCCAATTTCCTTAAGACCACTAACCTCTTCCAGAATCTTCTAATCCTTCTTTAATTTCAATTAAAGGCTAATCCCATCATTTCCTAACCCTAATCCCAACTCAAAATATTTAATTAAGATTAAATATTTAATCCTCATATTTAATTAATATTAAATATTTAATCCTCATATTTAAATATTTAATTAAGGAAATTCTAGACTCTTCTAGAAAGTCATAACCCTAATCCTAATCCTAATCCCTCCCCTAATCCTATCACATTCTCTAACCAAGGTTAGCCAACTCCTAAGCTTAACTCAAAGTCAACAAACTTCTAGAGACTTCTCTTACATGCATTAAGTGCATTTAAGACCTCCTTATCCCTCTTACATGCATTTATCATGCATTTAAGAAGCCCCTCACCCCTTTCATACACCCTTTGACCTTAGGCACATTTCCCAAATTGTGTACATCCCTCCCATCTTTCAACCCAATGCCCTTGTGACACTTGTCACAAGGAGGTGGCCCTGAACTAGCACAATCCATGTGCTCCCCTTTGAATGAATCTTGGCCTCTCTTAAGGATTTTGATCTTGGCCATTCATTCCTCCTTTCCAAATCCTATAAATACTCCTCCTTTCAAGAGCAAATTCATTAGCTTAACTTTTATTCTCATGCATTGTTATGATGCCCATTTAGCTCTAGACTTAGCATAATCATCTTAATTTAACTTACTTTCAAGCATTTTAGCTCATCCTAATTTAGTAATAATGGATTAACTTAGTTTATTTCATTTTTTTGCATAAGCATAGCATCATCACATCTCTATTTGGCTTAAAATCAATCTTAGCATTAATCTCATGTAGCTTAATATTCATATCAGCATCATTTTGATCCTTGAGGCCTTAGGGGCAAAATCAGGTGTTCTATACTTGTTTTGTACCATTTTGGGATTTTCATGGATTTCAATCCATCCTAAATGCATAAGGAATATGCTCCAAGTGATTAGAGAGCACACCCACATCCCCTTAAGCAAGAGAAAATCAAACAGTGCTTGGGTGCACCTGTTTTAGCTCAATCTGAGGTGGCTTAGTTTATAGTTTTATTTGTTTTGCATTGATTTCATGCTTAGACTAACATCTAATCTTTGTTTGGCTTGAAGTCTTTCAAAACAGGTATCCTCAAAAGCCTTGTCCACACCATCAAAGTATAAATCTACAAGTTGAAGATCAAAGGGAAGACCCAACACATAGATTATTTTCAGTTTGTGTTTGATGTTTGACTGCATTGTTGTAGATGCAAAATCCTTTCTGGAGATGAGACTGACTGACTGACTTAGATGAAACTTCAAAGGACTCTGACTGGATATGATATGTCTAAGATACATTGGAGACCATAGGATATGACATTGATTTCCCCCAAGTGTTAAGCATTGATAGGATATTGACGCTTGAGCTGATTGGTGTACAGACTGACTTATTAAAAATAGGAATGTAGAAACAAACTGAGAAATATGTACAAACTAAAGCAAGACTGAAAGTTGGGAAAGACTAAGATTGCACTGATAGATGGAGCATTTTGAAATGAGTGGCACCTATTTTCTAGTTTTCACCATCTTGGCAGAGATTCTATTTTTGCTACCAAGGCACCTGTTTCCAGGTTTTCACCAAGGTACTTTTTCTTTTTCTCATTTTTTTGTATTTTTATTTTTTTAATTTTTTTTGTACTTTTGATATTTTTTACTTTTTTTGTAAATCATCAAGGTGCCTATTTCTAGGTTTTTATGAAGATGTTCATTTTTTCAGGACTTTTTCCAATTTGTAAGATTTTTTCAGGACAATTTTCCATAGATTGAATGTCTTAGGCATAGAATTTCTTCAAATGGAGAATGTTAATTGGTTCTCAGAGTTGTTATCCTTTAGTCATTGAGAGTTGATAGGCATAAGAGCCAAAAGTAGTAGTGATTACAAAGGGACCCAGCCAGTTGGGTTCAAACTTCCCCTTGCATTCTTAATGTAATTGATTTTTAGGATTCTCTCTCAAGACTAGATCACCAACTTGAAATTCTCTGTGTCTGACTTTCTCATTGTAGCCTCTAGACATTCTCTTCTAATATACTCTGAGATGATCATATGCTACTTGTCTACGCTCATCTAGTAGTTCATGTTCTTGCAACCTAAACACTATGTAGTCATCATCAATTACTAGACAATGCATTCTAATTCTTAGTGATGGGATTTCAACCTCAATAGGCAATACCACTTCAGACCCATAAACTAAAGCAAATGGTGTAGCCCCAGTGGGCATTCTGATACTTGTTCTGTAGGTCTAGAGAGTTGGATTGATTATGAGATGTCAATCTCTTCTTGTCTTATTAACTATACGGTGCAAGATTTTCAATAGATTCTTGTTAGAAGCTTCTGCTTGTCCATTCCCTTGAGGATAGTAGATAGATGACCAATGTTGTGTAATCTTGAATTTGGCACATAGATCATCTAGGCCTTTATTCTTGAATTGTCCACCATTATTTGTGTTTATAGAATGAGGGATCTCATATCTGCATATGATATAGTTTAGGATGAACATAGATATTTGTTTCTGAGTGGCTTGAGTCATAGGGACTGCATCTACCCATTTTCTAAAATAATCTGTAGCTATGATTAGATTGGTATGTCCATTAGAAGAATGAGGATATATAGATCCTATAAGATCAAATGCCCATTGGTGAAAAGGCCATTGTGTAGTAAAGGGAATTAGATCTCTCTCTGGAGCATGAATTAAGTTTCCATGCACTTGGCACTTTTGACAGTTCTTAGAAAACTTGATAGACACTTTCTCCATTTCAGGCTAATAGTACCCAGCCCTAATAAGTTTTTGAGCTAGTGTTAAACCATTCGAGTGTGACCCACAAATAGCTTCATGGATTTCCTCTAATGCACATTGAGACTCTTCCCATTCTAAACATCTAAGTAGTGTACCATCTAGACCTCGTTTGTATAGATCATTACCAATGATGACATATTGGGAGGCATTTTGGATAAGGTATCATTTCTCATGTCAGTTGAAGGTTTTGGGAATGATTTGGTCTTCGAGATAGGAAAAAAGGTTTTTGTATCTGGATGAATCTTGACCAACAACAATGCAGATCATGCAGGTTTCAAGGGAATCATATGCAGGATAAGATAGTGCTTCCACCAGAAACTCATAGCATATCTCATATTCAAGCTACTGTAATAGAGTAGATAGCATTGTCATTGCATTGACAACCTTGTTTTCTATTCTTAAAATTTTCTCAAATGTGATAGATATGAAATACCTTTTTAAATCATCTACCATTCTCTTATAAGGAATGATCTTTTCATCTTTAGTTTGGTACACATCATTGACTTGATGGATTACAAGTTGTGAGTCTCCATGAATGTGTAATTTTGTCACTCTCCATTCTATTTCTATTTTCATACCATTCAAAAGGGATTCATATTCAGCAATATTATTTGTACAAGGAAATTTGATTCTAAATGCCTTAGGAATGGAGTATCCTTGAGGAGTTATAAATAATATGCCTTCTCCTAATCCATTCTATGTATAAGAGCCATCAAATAATAATTGCCATTCTCTAGAAGAAAGAGTCATGATAGAGGAATTTGGAAATTCCATTTGCATTGGTGTATCATCAGTCATAGGTGCATCAGCCAATTGATCACCAATTACCTATCCTTTAATAGCTTTTCTTTCCACATATTCAATGTCAAATTCACTTAAGAGCATGACCCATTTGGCTTATCTACCCGTGAGGGAAGCTTTTCTTAGTACGTACTTTAGTGGATCAATTTTAGCTACCAAATGTGTGGTATGAGCTAACATGTAGTGTCTCAGTTTCTATGATGCAAATATCATAGCTAGGCAAGCTTTCTCAATCATTGAATAGTTCTTTTCATATGAAACCAATGTTCTATTGATATAGTATATAACTCTTTCCTTCTTGTTCTCATCATGTTGTGCTAGTAGTGGCCCTAGTGATGTATCTGTTGTGAAGACATATAAGATCAATGGCTTCCCTTGAATAGGAGGCATCAAGATAGGAGGATTTGATAGATATTGTTTAATAAAGTTAAATTTCTTCTCACATTATTTATTCCATGCAAAGGTCACACCTTTATGTAATGTTTTTGTAAAAGGTTGTGCTATGTCCACAAGCTGTGATATGAATCTTCTGATAGATTGAACTCTCCCTTGAAATGTTCTCATTTGACTAATATTCTTTGGGGGTTGCATCTCCATTATAGCCTTTACTTTAGCTGGATCAACTTCAATGCCTTTCTTTGAGACTATGTATCCTAAGAGTTTTCCAGAAGTGACACCAAAAGCACAATTCTTAGGATTTAGTCTAAGACTAAATTTTTCCATTTTGTCTAGTATCTTACTCAAGTCATTTAGATGTTCAGTTATGATCATAGATTTTGCTAAAGTGTCATCAACATAATCCTCCATAGTCCTATGCATCATGTCATGAAAAATAGATGTCATAGCTCTCTGATATGTAGCACCAGCATTTTTAAGCCCAAATGGCATGACATTCCAATAGAAGGTGCCCCATGCACATGTGAAAGTAGTTTTCTCTTGATCCTTTAGAGGAATTTTTATTTGATTATATCCAGAAAAACCAACCATTCTTGAATTGTCCACCATTATTTGTGTTTATAGAATGAGGGATCTCATATCTGCATATGATATAGTTTAGGATGTACATAGATATTTGTTTCTGAGTGGCTTGAGTCATAGGGACTGCATCTACCCATTTTCTAAAATAATCTGTAGCTATGATTAGATTGGTATGTCCATTAGAAGAATGGGGATATATAGATCCTATAAGATCAAATGCCCATTGGTGAAAAGGCCATTGTGTAGTAAAGGGAATTAGATCTCTCTCTGGAGCATGAATTAAGTTTCCATGCACTTGGCACTTTTGACAGTTCTTAGAAAACTTGATAGACACTTTCTCCATTTCAGGCTAATAGTACCCAGCCCTAATAAGTTTTTGAGCTAGTGTTTAACCATTCGAATGTGACCCACAAATAGCTTCATGGATTTCCTCTAATGCACATTGAGACTCTTCCCATTCTAAACATCTAAGTAGTGTACCATCTAGACCTCGTTTGTATAGATCATTACCAATGATGACATATTGGGAGGCATTTTGGATAAGGTATCATTTCTCATGTCAGTTGAAGGTTTTGGGAATGATTTGGTCTTGGAGATAGGAAAAAAGGTTTTTGTATCTGGATGAATCTTGACCAACAACAGTGCAGATCATGCAGGTTTCAAGGGAATCATATGCAGGATAAGATAGTGCTTCCACCAGAAACTCATAGCATATCTCATATTCAAGCTACTGTAATAGAGTAGATAGCATTGTCATTGCATTGACAACCTTGTTTTCTATTCTTAAAATTTTCTCAAATGTGATAGATATGAAATACCTTTTTAAATCATCTACCATTCTCTTATAAGGAATGATCTTTTCATCTTTAGTTTGGTACACATCATTGACTTGATGGATTACAAGTTGTGAGTCTCCATGAATGTGTAATTTTGTCACTCTCCATTCTATTTCTATTTTCATACCATTCAAAAGGGATTCATATTCAGCAATATTATTTGTACAAGGAAATTTGATTCTAAATGCCTTAGGAATGGAGTATCCTTGAGGAGTTATAAATAATATGCCTTCTCCTAATCCATTCTATGTATAAGAGCCATCAAATAATAATTTCCATTCTCTAGAAGAAAGAGTCATGATAGAGGAATTTGGAAATTCCATTTGCATTGGTGTATCATCAATCATAGGTGCATCAGCCAATTGATCACCAATTACCTATCCTTTAATAGCTTTTCTTTCCACATATTCAATGTCAAATTCACTTAAGAGCATGACCCATTTGGCTTATCTACCCGTGAGGGAAGCTTTTCTTAGTACGTACTTTAGTGGATCAATTTTAGCTACCAAATGTGTGGTATGAGCTAACATGTAGTGTCTCAGTTTCTATGATGCAAATATCATAGCTAGGCAAGCTTTCTCAATCATTGAATAGTTCTTTTCATATGAAACCAATGTTCTATTGATATAGTATATAACTCTTTCCTTCTTGTTCTCATCATGTTGTGCTAGTAGTGGCCCCAGTGATGTATCTGTTGTGAAGACATATAAGATCAATGGATTCCCTTGAATAGGAGGCATCAAGATAGGAGGATTTGATAGATATTGTTTAATAAAGTTAAATTTATTCTCACATTATTTATTCCATGCAAAGGTCACACCTTTATGTAATGTTTTTGTAAAAGGTTGTGCTATGTCCACAAGCTGTGATATGAATCTTCTGATAGATTGAACTCTCCCTTGAAATGTTCTCATTTGACTAATATTCTTTGGGGGTTACATCTCCATTATAGCCTTTACTTTAGCTGGATCAACTTCAATGCCTTTCTTTGAGACTATGTATCCTAAGAGTTTTCCAGAAGTGACACCAAAAGCACAATTCTTAGGATTTAGTCTAAGACTAAATTTTTCCATTTTGTCTAGTATCTTACTCAAGTCATTTAGATGTTCAGTTATGATCATAGATTTTGCTAAAGTGTCATCAACATAATCCTCCATAGTCCTATGCATCATGTCATGAAAAATAGATGTCATAGCTCTCTGATATGTAGCACCAGCATTTTTAAGCCCAAATGGCATGACATTCCAACAGAAGGTGCCCCATGCACATGTGAAAGTAGTTTTCTCTTGATCCTTTAGAGGAATTTTTATTTGATTATATCCAGAAAAACCATCCATTAAGGAATACATCTCGAAACCCACAGTCATGTCCACTATCTGTGCATACCCTGATAGATTTGTCTAGTTTTGAAATAGGTACAATATTAGAGATCCATTTAGCATAGTCAATAACATGGATGAAGTCAGCTTTTAGTAGCTTTTCTAATTCAGCTTTTACCAAGAGTGCAACATGAGAATGCATCTTTCTTAATTTTTGTTTAAGTGGTTTTACTCTAGGAGCTATAGATAAATGGTGCATTATAAGATTAGGATCCAACCCTAGCATATCTAAATATTTCAATGCAAAGTTGATCTTCTTTTATGTTAGGAAGGTTGTAAATTTTTGCTTCTCTTCTTCTGATAAAGATTGTGCTACATGGATCAATTGTGGTTCCTCTATTGTTCCCAAGTTGATAGATTGAGTGGGCTCAATTAGAACTGGAGATCTATCCTATAAATGACTCATAAGGACATCACATATCTCATCCTTAGGTGCCTCAGAGAGCTTTTCACCTTTAGATACATCTTTTATTTTTACCTTTGTAGGTTCTGAGACTGCCACAAAGTAGTTTTCACCTTGAGAACTCATTTTATTTTTATTCTTCTTCTTATTTTTCCGACTAAGATACTTGATGTCTGACTCTGTCATGCTAATGCTCAGTTCATTGATGGAAGTCCTCATAGGCTCAACTGCATTGAGGTAGCAAGCAAGGGAATAGTCATTTGGAAAAGTATAGATACCTTGGTTTGGATTCGTGGAGATTTGGTCTAGAAGATTAGGATGTTGGATAGTCAAAATGGGTAAAGATTGGGAGATAGTGTTTACGGATATGGATCTGTCATCATTGGCACTGACCTGATGCTTGAGTTCAAAGGTGATATTACAACTTAAGACATTCAATTCATGAATAGGCTCAATGTCATTGTGATAGTCCACTTCAGCCATTGGTGGATCAGACTCGATAAGTTCATCATTTCTCTCTAGAATCATGTTAGGTTTAGGTTCATATTGGTGAATAACATCAACATGTTTCTCTATCTTCCTTCAAGAAATGTTTAATCATTCTTTTGAAGTCATCATCATTTTGATACCAAGCAATTTCTTGAGGGGTGGGTTCCTGATCTGCACCATGTTGAGATTGAGGTCTTTGAGAGCCATGGTTTGTCCCTACTTGAGACATGGTAGGAGTTTTAGGACTCCCTGGGATAGATTGAGGAGGAGTTTGTTGATTACCTTCATGAGTTGATGGTGGAGGTATGTAACCAGTTTTTAATCAAAAGTTGCCAAGACCGTCATCTTCGTAAAGACTAGAATTGTAGATTTGTTCAAGAGTTGGACCCTGGATATGAGTCAAAGGTAAGGTATGAGATGTTTCTCCTAATTTATTGTGTGAGGAAGCTCTAGTTTCCACCATTAACCTTGGGTGAAACAAAAGAATAAGATGGAGACAACTGAAGAATGAATTAATTCAAGAAGATCAGATGACGCAACCTTGTCAAGGTTTGATTGATTGAAGCTGAGATTGGACTTAGATGAAGGATACTATGCCCTGGATGTATGGTTAGACACCCAAAAGATAGCAGACATGAGTTCACAACACTTAGCCATTTTGAAGATTGATTGAAGATTGATAGTTCTGACAAGGTTTTGACACAAGATGAAAAAGATTCAAATTGATTAAATAGAAGGCTGAATCTGATTCAAAAGGCCACTTTAGGAAAATGATTGGATTCTCAGTAGTTTCTACTCTATTCCTGACATAGTGATTTTTTTTACAGATTCTGGAAATAGGCTGAAAAAGCTAGGTATCTGGCAATTCTGACAACTTTCTGGCAATTTTTCAAAATTTCTCAAATGACTTTCTGTAGGCTCGTACGATAGTGGGTAGGGTATGAAATGATAATTGAAAAACTTGCACGACTATTACAAAACTCGCATGATAGTTGATAGCAGGGTTTTTGACTTTTTTGAATTGACTGGCCGCAAAACTCGTACGACAATATACTAGCTACCATACGACAATCTGGGGGTTCCAAAATGACAATAACCAAAATTCATATGACTTTCTGACTTTATGAGATGAATTTTGACTCTAGAAAGGTGTTTGACATCAAATTTTGCAATTTTTAGGTTTTTAGTTTTATATTGTTTGCAAATTTCACTGTCCCAATTTAAAGATTGTAGCAGATTCATTCATTTTCAATAACTAGATAGATAAGCAAACATGTGAAACAACAAGAAAGTGATTTCAAGAACATCTAAAAACAATGAACAGGGGACAAAGCAACTCTGTGCATGAAAAATCAAGTGATTGAATTGTGCTAATCCCTAGGAGTGCTAATAGTGTATGTTCCAAAAAGTTTTGCAATAACACACATATTCCTAGAAAATGAAAATTTGGCCTCACTAGGGTTTGTAGTAATGGTCTGACTCTGTAACTTTTGTGATCTCGAGAGGGTAAACTCTAATCCAGGGGCACTTAGGTTTTGACACAGTCTAAGAAATTAATCAATCAGGAGCTGCTAGGGAGATCTGACAGCCCAACAAGAGACCACACCTATGAAGATTTCCTCCATAAGGACATTTATATAGCGGTTGTTGCTACCATTGGGAAAATGGCTATTACCACTTGAGGTTTCATCAACATGGTTGACCCAATTAAGGGAATTTTCACTATGGTTAACCCTCTCTAAAGGTGACTCACACAAGATACCATATGGAGACTAGTTCCAGATTCAAGGATCTGAGTTTTTTATACTACCCAAATAGGGAGTAGAGCATAGTCCTCTAGCATTTTCACTTTTAACTAAAACAAAGTAGATAGATTAATCTGACACGCTAACACCAAGATTATCTCACAAAGATCTATGATGTCAACCACTTATGATCTATCAACCTCTCCAGAGAGAGAATGTATCAATCAGAAGTTGAAGATGCACAAATCTAGTAGAACGTGAGACGCTCTTAGTATCCTCCCTACCTACAAGGATTCTTTCATTGAGAAGAGTTTGGCTAGAAAGCCACTCTCTCAAGAACCACAAATAGTGTTCATAGGGCCTATTTACTATGTGTAACAAAGATGCTGAAAAGAAAATCTATGTTCATTTTTATAGCCCAAAATGAAATCTATGATATGAAAGCAATAAAAGGTCACACAAGCCAGAAACATGAGATGTTCATTTTAGTCCAAATCAAAATGTTATCAGTTGAGAAGATTACCTGAATTCCTCACAATGTGCTTAGTATATTTTTACCTATTTTTAGCAACTCCCATGCTTTTCCCAATCAAAATCAGAAGAAATCAATCAGAAACAACAAATTTCAATTGTTAATGTTAGCTATCGGTCCAAATTTGGAAAACCAACTGAAAAAGTGAAACAACAATTGAAACCTGGCACTGAAACTCGTACAATAGTGGGTCACCTCCCAGAAAATAGTCCAAAAACTTGTACAATAATGGGTATTAGATTATATGACAATAGAGCTTCCAAATGACACTATGTTTTTGATGGTACAATTCTCAATTAAATCAACTATTGTATGATAGTGGGTCCTTTCTGGTATGAGTTTCTGACAAAACTCGTATGAAAATTATGCGAACATAAATTAAACATCACATCTTGGAATAGAAAATGACAAGAAGATGATAGGAATTCATAGAAATTGAATGGAAACCCATTTCAGGGCCCCACGGTGGGCGCTAGAAATGTGTGTGAATTTTGTACCTAGCTGTGGACACAACACTTTAGTAAAACTTTAGAGGTTAGCTAAAATCAAAATCATGCAATGAAATGGAAACTAAACTAACTAGGCGATTTACTACCTTCTAGTAGATGTGAGTATGTATTCTCAGACTAGACTGAGATTAATGACCTTGATGACACCTAAATGAAGGATTTGAATGTAAAATCTAGATATGAAATGTATGCGAATTAATCTATATTTTTGGTTTTTCTATGCAATTTATTATGATGGAAAATTGATTATGAATCTATTCTATATGAAAAACTGATATGCAAATTAAGCTAACAATGATATGAAATATGAAACTATAATGAATTTAAAATAAGATTGACCTCACAAAAGTTGTTGATTTGCAAGAAGCTTCAATTCTTCAGATATCAATTCACTAGTGTGATTGTGCAAATTCGTGGATTGATTTTGGTAGAGTAAGTATGCAAACTTGTGAGATGAATTATGAAGAGCTGAGCCTTGATTTTATAGAAATCTAGGGCTTTGGAGGTGCATGTGAAAATCCATAAATCACTCTTGATAAACTCAGATTTATTTTTGAATCAACAAGAAATAAAAGATAATTAACTCACAAAATCATGCAAAAAAATAGCTTTTTAACTCAAATCAAAAGTTGAGATCAACTTTGAACTCAAAATAGATGTTGAGTTTCCAAAAGTTAACAACTTGCATTGATTTTCTGATTTAAATTTTAACTACTCTTTGAATGTGCATAATAATTATGGATTAAATAAATAAATAAAGTGATTTATTCTCAACTTAACTGATTTTAAAATAAAACAATTGATTTATGGGTCAATCAATTATTAAATCAAACTTTTATTCAAAAAATATATTATTAAATATTGACAATTGACTTTAATTAATTAAATAAGAATTTAATCAATTAGTCATAGGATAAATGATTTATTGTCAAAATTAAATAATACAATTTAGGAATAAATATAATTAAATCTAATTAAATAATTAAGTGGCAGTATTAAATCTAATTAATTAAATATTTAGAATATTCAATTAATCAAACTTTAGGATAAATAAGATTTATCACCAAATAATCATTAAATTAAAGATAATTAGGATAAATAGGAATATTACTAGGAATATTCCCCGATGCAGAATTTAAGATAATCAATGAAGATACAATAATGTGCTGATGTTCCTTAGGTTAGGACTTTGATGTCAATTTCATTCAATTTGTTGATGTAGGAGGTTAATGAACTTATAGCCCATTTTTGGGGTATTACAGTACTTTCAATCATCTTATTTGTAACCTTATTCAGACATTTGTATGCTTTACTCTTAGTAGAATATCCTAAGAATATTCCTTCATCACCTTTAGAATCAAATTTCCCATTTCTCTCATCTTTCGAAATAAAACATTTGCTTCCAAAAATCCTAAAATAACTTACAGTAGGTTTGTGTCCAAACCATAGCTCATAAGGTGTCCAGTTGGTGTCCTTCTTTAGTTGTACTTGGTTAAACACATATATAGCTATGCTGACAGCTTCCCTCCAACATGTCTAAGAAATATTCTTTTGCAGCAAGAGTGTTCTAGCATAGTCAATGATTGACCTATTCCTTCTTTCAGCAATCCCATTCTGCTGAGGGGTTCTCGGTCCAGAGACCTATCTCTTAATACCATTCTCATTATAGAAATTAGTAAATTCATCAAAGATAAATTCACCTCCTCTATCAGATCTGAAGCATTTAATTTCTTTTCCAATCTCTTTTTCTACCTTCACCTTATACCATTTAAACATCTTAAAAGCTTCAGATTTCTCTTTCAAGAACATAACAGTCATCAGTCTAGTATAGTCATCAACAAAAGGAATAAAGTATCTATCACCACAATAGCTTTGAGTTCTCATAGGAACACATAGGTCAGTATGAACCAACTCAAGTATCTTCTTTATTGAGTAGTCTTTTCTTTTAAAACTGGACTTAGTCATCTTAGCTTTTTGACATTCATGTCACATAGCATGATCCGGTTTTGACAAGTTAGGAAACCCTCTAACTCTTTTCTTCTTACTAATCTTGATCATGTTATCAAAATTCACATGACATAACCTCTTATGCCATAACCATCCATCTTCATCTTTCATTAATAAACAAGAAGACTAATCAATATCAAGATAAAATAGATTACCTATGGATTGTGTACCGGTTCCAACAAGTCTTCCTCCATCATCATAGATTCTTACCTTTCTACTCTCAAAAGCAAGTTAGTGGCCTGAGTTATTCAGTCATGCCACACTTAAAAAATTATAGTTCAGTCCATCTACCTAGTATGCTTTCTCACATTTTATTCTATCAATAATCATCAGTGAACCTTTACCTCTCACCATACAAGGTGCATCATTTCCAATTCTAACAGATCCACCATCATATTCATCAAGCAGATCAAATTTCTCTATATCACTAGTCATATGATGTGTACAACCACTGTCTATGATCCATGTATCATTTCTACTTACTTTAGAGATCAGTGTTGTTTCTTCATGTTTCTCTTCTTCCTCTAAATCATCTTTCATAGAAACAAATACTACTTCTACATCATCATCAGTGTCAGATTCAGATTCAAATTCTTTGGCTATGTAACATACCTTTTTCCCTTTGTCATAGATATCTCAGTTGTCTCTATTGATGTGTCAGTAGCCTCTATTGACTCTTCTCCCATAGCTTCCTTCAGATCAGTCTTTGGATCTATCATCTTCTTTCTTATTCAGACATCTAGCAGCAATGTGCCCAACTTCTTTACAATTAAAACATGCTAAAGGTAACTTGCCTCTATACCTTCCCTTACCTTTGGGCAATCTTCTGGCCATAAGAGCTTCAAGCTCATCAAGTTCATCATCGGTATTGTTCTCACTATCATTATTCTTATCATTCCTACTACTAGACTTACCAATCTTCAAAGAAGACATGAAAGTGGATTCAATAAAAGGTACAACAATGTTGTCAAAGTTATTCAATTCAAAGGTTGTAAGCTTACCGATCAAAGTTTCAAGGGTGAGGTTGGATGTAGCCCTTGTTTCATGAATTGCAGAGATCCTTATCGCATAAACTGGTAGCCAAGTTTTGAGAATCTTACTTATTACTATTTCATCATCAATAACTCTGCTAGATGCTCTAATAGCATGTACTACCTCTTTTAGTCTATTTGTATATTGCACAATGTTTTCACCTTCTTTCATCTTCATATCATCAAATCGACCTCTTAGGCTTTCTACTTTGGCTCTCTTAACATTCGCATCTCCACTGTATATTAGAGTCAGCTTGTCCCACATCTTCTTAGCTATATCATAATCCTTGATGTCTTCAAATTTGGCATCGGTAAAGGAAGTAGCAAGTTCCATCATAGTAATATTATGTTCATGCCTATCCTTTAGTTGATCAAGAGTTAAGGGACTAGTGGGTGGTTCAATGTAGCCATTCTCCATCAGTTCTAGTGTAGAATTCCCAATTCTAGATATGTGCAACTTCGTCTAGCTTTGCCATACTGTGAAGTTATCTTTGTTCAGCTTTGGCACTTCCCTTTTATACATATTGAGACCTTTTTGCTAGAGTCCTTAAAACTCTATTCTACGAAACCACAGCTCTAATACCAATTGTTAGAATAACTGAGAGGGGGGTGAATCAGTTATCTAGTGTCCCACAATTCAAAATGTATAATCCAAAACAATTCTACTACTTCTGCTACTTAGTAAACATAAAATACTTTCACTATCTATGTTTTTACCGATTATCAGTCTTAACTTTATAATAGTTACTAATTAAATCTAACATGTAATATGAAAAGTATGATAACAAAAAAATATCACAATCAACACATAACACAAGACATTTAACATGGAAACCCTATGAAGGGAAAAACCACTTGGGACCGGCAACCCAAAATTGTTCACTCTTCTGAAGTGAGGTCAGTGAAGACCCAACCTTGTTAAAGGTTACAAACACACTGTTAGGTGTGACCTTGTTAGAGGATTTTAGACCAGAAGATATCATCCAACCAACAGTCACTCTAGGGTTGACAGGATAACAATGTTCACTCTATGAATGAAACATCAAAAGACTTTCATAGTCCACTCAGTTAAGAGATTTGACTGTGTACAATGGTTAAATATGTAACGGTAGATGATCTTCCTTGAAACAACTTCAATTTGTAGTTTACAGATCAATGTTCAGCTCACTCAAATATTTATGATCAATATAACACTTCAGATTCAATACTATATCAACTTACTATCCATCGGTAATTACTCTATGTAGCTCGGTAATTATTCTGTAGCTTAGTTCTTATTAACTAGTATGATCAAAATGCATGAAAACTCCTTCACGCAATAATTCTACAGTATCTTCTTCTTCCCACTCTCTTTCAATAATGAAACCAATGTCTCTTATATAGACAAGTAAATTATTTTCTTTTCCTTCGTCAGATTTTTCCGCTTATTCATATTCATAGATTTTGCCACTTTAAGCTTCCTTGGCTGATGTGTCAGTAACACATTTCAATCTACTCCATTAGATCCTTTTTGATTTATGTTAGCCATCGATCTTCATAATAAACCTTATCTGTTACCTCAATTTCATACACTTTAAAACTCATCACTTTATCGACTAAATTGATCATTTAATTCATTTTTGTTTTCCTCAGTTAATAAAGAAATGTGTTGGTGAACACTAGCTTAGTTAACACTGCACTTAGTATACACTACATTTCATTGGTGTATACTAAAATGCTTTATTTATCGACAACACTTCTTTGTGTCTTTTAGCTCTATTCTTCATCATAGATGAATGCAACATAATAAAGTCAATTTCATCAAGTCATAGACTCATCAACAAGTTACTCAATGTATTCCTTATCCTCATCTATCATATATATCTTCCTCATGTAGATATTTTTGTTCTTCATCTCTTTCACCTTTCTTCAGATGTATTGGTATAGTAACTTACAAAATAAGTATTGTCAAGCTAGTTGACATCAATGACAACATAATACTGATTTAATCATCTTGCATATCTAATCAGCAACTCCTTAGTAATCTTGAATTATAGATTCTTCATTCAGGTTCGAAATCAGTTGTAGTTCATCAAAATGTTGTGTGTTTTTTCCACCGAAGATCAATGGTCCTTATTTCATCTTGCTTGCGCGATAAAATCTAAGTTTTCCAAAATGTTAAGTGTGCAAGTGCGAGGTCTAAAGCATTGTGTTTTCTGCATTGTGGATCATAGTTACCTTTTTTAAAAGGATTTAAGCATCTGAGATCAATGGATTAGTTTTAATCATGCTTTTGTGATTAAATATAAGAATTGAAGACATAAAATTTTAAAGTTAATTACCATTAAAAATTCCCTTGGCAAGTGAACTGACAAATATTTTGTTAAAAATTATCCTCTGACATAGTGTACATCAAATCAAAACCCAATGCAGGTGCTTTGTTTGACAAATGGTTTCCACTGAAAATCTACCCTTTTAATTGCTAATGTGTATCATAGTTTGAAGATGTATGTATGCCATGGTTATGGAATAGTTATGCTCTTTTTCATGTATGATTGTGCATTTTATTGGGAGCTTAACTGCATCCAAATTGGTAACTAGGTTTCAAACCCATCATGCACAAAGGATTATATTCTCTTCACATTTTTTAATAGTGTCTTAAAAGAAAAAAACAATACCTAGAATTGGACAGGAAGTTTCATTTCTATAAAATAAATGATTCATTGAGGAACCTGTACTCATACCAAAATACGATAAGGAAAGAAATATAATAAGGCCAGATGGATGCTAAATATAAACAATCAAAAGAAGATGAGAGCATAGTGGTGGGGAGCTTGTCCATCTACTAGATTTCCTAACCAACTATACTTCAAAGAAATAATGAAAGAGCACAATCATGCTAAGGACATTCAAATGAGGTTGGATAATCTACAACACAGAAGAATAATCCTAGTGTTAGATAAATGGGGGAGGGGGGGGTTTAAATCGATCAAGTCCAATTAAGATACAGTCCCAAACACTTTTTGATGAATAAAAAAAATCTTTCAAATCAATTAAACAACTCGGTAAAACTTTCTTTGTCCCTTTTTGTTCATTAATCAAATACCTATAAATTAACTAGTGTATATAGTGATCAAACTAGTAATTGCAATGTATAATGCAAAATAATAATTCATCACATCCATAAAAATATAACACTTTGATTTTCAACATGGAAACCCTATTACAAAAAAAACCACCTAGGATCGGTAACCCAAAAAAAATTTCACTCTTCCGAAATGAGATTGATTAAGAGCCAACCCTGTTATAGGTTACAATAACACATTGTAAGGTGTGACCTGGTTAGAGGATTTATCAATAATAGTTCTCCATGACCAAACATTCACTATGGGGTCAACATGAAAACAATCAACATTCATTGAATCTCATAATGAAATATAAAGACTGTTAAGTCCCACATAGTTAAGAGATTTATCTATAGAAATGGTTAGAATGTAATAGTAGTTGATCTGATTCAAATACAACTTTATTTGCAGATTTTTAGATCTATGCTAAGCTCAAAATACCTCTAGCCAATATACTTGATTCAATTTCTTTGTATCCTCCAACTCTGTTATGCTCAGTTAGTTCATTTCTCTGACGCTCGGTGTTGTCTGTAGATTTGCTTGGTTCTTTCTTTAACCTATTTGACCATCTTTGCATGAATGCAATCTTCTCACACATATTCCAAAATTAACTATGAATCTCTTTTCTCCTATTATAGATATAATAAACCATTTTATTCTCAGCCATATATTTTTCCTCTTAATCTTGACCGTTGATTTTTCCACTTCAACCTTCCTCAAAACTTGTGTTTATAACATGTTTCATTATCCTTTATCCAATCAACCTTGAGTTTTGTCAATCATTTGATCATCATAAAAAAATTTATGTTTAGCCTCAGAATCATCCATATTCATCCATCTCATCATCATCATCTTTAGTCAGGATTCATATGTTCTATTTATTTTTTTCACTCTATTAATACCATGATGTGTCGGTGAATTCTAACTCGGTTGACACTGTACTTGGTATACACTAAACTTGCTCAGTGTACACTATTTTAAACTTAGTGTATACTAAGTTCTTTATTTACCAGCCACATAAATTTGTACATTCTTGATCTTGAATCCATAACCAAATTATGTAATACAATCAAATCACTAACATAATGTCATAGACTCATCAATAAGTTACCCAAGAAATACCATATCTATATCTTTCTCATGCATCTCATATTTATGTTAATAACTCATTCTTTCACCATTATTTTCATCTTCAAATGCTTGTAACTATCATGATAAGTATAGTCAAAACTAGTTGACATCAATGACAGTATAATAACTAATTTAATTTCTCACATATACCTTTGTATCTCGGTGATCATCAATATCTGTCTTTGAAGTATCCAATCAGTTTTCAAACTCTTTCTTAAGATATTCAATCCATTGTAGTCTATCAATCTCTCCCATTGGCATTGATGGCAACACAATATGAAATATGCCATGGAATACCAAACATGTGTCTACAACTTTATATATATATATATATATATATATATATATATATATATATATATATATATATATATATATATATATATATATATATATATATATATATATATATATATATATATATATATATATATATATATATATATATATATATATATATATATATATATATATATATTGACTCGATAAGCTCTCCCTAACATATTCATTTAATATTTTTAATCACTACACAACATCATTGTCTCTCCCTTTTGGTTATCTGCATTTCTAACTAATATCTCTCTCCTTTATTCTATCCAATCATATCTCCCTACAGATAGATATTTCATGTAATTCCTCTCCCTTTTTAGATATTTCCTGAATATTTCATTGAATCTCTCTCCCTTTGAAAACAATGCTAAAAAGAAAATAATCAACTCTTCAGTCATCAAATCAATATCTCTATTGTTCAATTCAAATTATAGTACCTTGCATGTACTAATATGCAATTTTAGCTTGTCTTCCATCTTTCACAACCTTAGGAGTCCCAAAGTGTGAACATCATTAGATATTCTCATAAAGTATAGGTTGATGTAACCTCATATCACCTTAGTGACTCTTAGATAGGGGATGGACCCATAGTCTACTTATCAAGTATTCAAATGTGTCCTTCGGTAAAGCTTTAGTGAATATATTAGCAAGTTTATCTTGTGATTTCACATACTCTAATCCTACTTGCTTTTCTTGAACTTTCTTGCTCAAGTAGTGATACTTAATAGATATATTCTTTGTCTTTGCATGCATCAGTAGATTCTTAGAAATATTAATTGTACTTGTGTTATCACGATATATTATCACTAGATCAATGATCTCCTCATTCATACCTTTCAATAGTTTCTTTATCCATGCAATATTTGAACAATTTGTAGAAGCAACAACATATTCTACTTCTACAGTGAACTATGAAATATTGGCAAGCTGTCTATACTAAAGTATATGACTTGATATAGTGTTGTCATTATGGAAACAAATTAATATAGAAGTTTGGAGTTAGCGTGTGTGTGTACGGATGAATTATGGTATGCGCCCTGCAAGTTAAGTTTGTTAGACTATAATTATGCTTATTCTATGAGTGCAGAAGTAGATATACAAAGATGTGAAAGTTACAGTCAATTGAAGTTGCATAGCCAGTGTATGCTAGTAGAGAACAGAGCATGGAGCCAATAGTTAGCATTTTGGTTTGCGATTATAATTTAATGTTGTAAAGGCCATGTGCCCATTGTATTTAGGTTGTTGACATGTTTATATGTATAATTGTAAGCATGCTTAAGCCAATTCATTTGGAAGCGTTGGTTGTAATTAGTTATAGGGCCGACCTAACTATTTTGTTTGTATGAGCATATAAATATAAGATGCACCCATTGTATTCGGTATGGAAGTTGTAATAGAGCTGTGATAAGTAGAGAAGAGGTATGTGAAGATAGCATAAGAGGTATTAGAGATTTTCTAGAGGTCAAAGCATCAGTGCACCAAAGGAATTGATCTGACAATTCACCTACAGATATAGTGAGTATCTAAAATCAGAAGGTTGTAGCCTTCACTATTTGAGCAGTGAGCTCTAGGATAGTGAGTCCACTCCCCTAATAGGGATCATTGTAAAAGACTCCTAATAGTGTCTGACCCTTAACAAGGTCTACTATACTTAAAGCATTGTAAAGCTACTCCTAACAAGGTAAAGGATCTTCTAACAAGGATCACAAAACACTAGTGTAGAATATTAGTGGATATCAAGTCCCACTGGGGTTTTTACCTTTTTGGGTTTCCCTGTAACCATATTGGTGTCATGTGTTAATTTCATGTCTCATGTTTATGTGAATGTTTAAATTCAATACTTAAGCATTTAAGCTCGGTATAAAGATTAAAGTAAAAAGTTAATTATAGTGAGCACTGAGAGGTGGGGGGTGAATCAGTGATGCTCAACTAGTCAAGGGTGGCTTCAAGATTTTTCTTCAAATTTTTCATATCTGCTTTGTCCATGATCTCTTCAAGTGGTTAAACTTCTTTGCTTTAATCTTTATACTGATTAAAGAAAAATTCAGTGATGCTCAATTAGTTATCAAAAGACTAAGAAAGGATTTGAAAGGATTCTCTAATAGTGATCTTGAAGAAAAAGTCAAGAATTTGAGTGAAGAAAATGCATCCTTATTAAGTCAGCTTGAAGATTTTGATGATAAAATGATGAACAATCAAGATGTCTACAATGAACAAGTCAAGGAGAACCTTCAACTCAATGAGGAACTAAGGGAAGCTAACTTAGAAATCTTGGAGCTAAAGAATATCAAAGAAAGCTTGGAATCTGAATTGAAAAAGGAAAAGGATCATATTGACAAGTTACACACCAGTGCTGATTTGGTAGAATCTCAGTTGTATTCAAGAAGAATCCAAGGAGACACTAGCTATATTGGATACAATGAAGCACAAAATCAGATTGACAATATGTGAGAAAGAAAGGAAACACAAAAAGACTCTACAAATACTGAGAAGACTGAAGATCAAACCAAAGATAATGGTGGTCCACCTAAGAATGAGCGCAAGCAAGTAGAACACACCTATTTTTCATGTAACAGGCATGGACACATTGCAAGGAACTGTATAGAGGTAAGACCTTTGAATGGCTACTGTTATTCATGCAATAGATTTAGTCATAGAGCTATGAATTGCAAGACTACTAAGAAGAACAAGACTCAACATGATCAGAGGAATCAGAATCATACAAATGTAAGAAGTTATCAGAATGTTACATGTCAGATATGTAACTATAATGGTCACTCAGCTAGAACATGCAAAATGGTGACTCATGTCAATGCACCAAGGAATAATAGACCTTCAGTCATTTTTCACTCTTGTAACAAGGCTGGACATATCTCAAGGTTCTATAGATCAAGGATGCAAGGTCAAGAAAGCCCTAAAAAGACTGAAGAACCAGTTTTGGATCCTAAAGTAGAAGTCAAGTTTGTGAAAGCCTCAGAGGATGTGAGATTGATTTGGTTAGAAGGAAAGAAGGAAAAATCTGATGAGAATGTATTGGATGCATCCCTAGTGGATGCACCCTCTACATCTGCATGAATGACCCTTAGGGTCATAGGTGGAGCTAATTTAGCTCTAGACCCCTGCGTGGCTGGTGTAGTCATCCTCAGAGTATGCACTTGTGGAATTAAGCTTTTGGATTGTATAGGAAGCTTTGTACAAGAGCACACATGTTGATTGTTAGTGGAGATTGAGTTTGAAATTTTGAAGTGATAGCTTGGTTTACGTGATGCACATTAATGGTGGATTTTTCACTTTAAAGTACACAAAAGTTATTTGATTGCTCATTGCATTGAAATCTAGAGTGATAGGAGAGTAGAAAAACCTTGAAAATTTTTATGAAGATTTGGATATTTAACTATTAGTGTTTGCAGTGCATTTGATCGGTTGCAAAAACCCTAGCTCGTTGCACCGATTCGGAAGCCATCAGATTATCTCTAAGTTTAGTTGGAAAGAAATTAACAAGTAAGTCATGGCCACTCCCATTGTTTATGATGTCACTGAGAAGAAAAGATATGTTTTCAAAAGGCACCCATTTAAATTGACCCTAGATGATTTAGAGAGAGCTTTCTCCCACACGCCTATGGGTGTCATGTATGTGGAAGACATAAGGGCTTACATCTACTATAAGAAAGAACTTGTTGGAGTAGATAGGTTAAGGGAGCACATGGATACCATGTTGAAACAAGATAAAACATTCATGGATGAATATTCCAAATAAAATGATCACCCTATTGTTGAGTATGCTATGGCATATGAATTCTATGAGACATAATGGATAAAGATCTTATTGAGAAGAATCCATGATGATCTATTTTGGATTGGAGATGTTCTAGTAAGAATCACAAGTGATTTGATACATGAGATGAAAGGCCTTTCTAGGATAGGCATCATCCTTCCAGTGGGCAAGGATGTCAGGAGAATGGTAGAACAAGTATGCAAGTCAAGGAGCGATAGGTGTGACATGACTATTGAGCCGATTGAGCAAGTAGACATCAAATTGATGTCAATGATATTAGGTTATAGATTTCATCACATGAGTAGGGTGAATAGTATGTCTGTGGGCACTATTCTAGCTTCCATCAGACTAGTAAAGGAAGATGGAGAATTCAACTTGTGTGAGACCTTGTGCACAAAGTTGATAGACAACATCAAAGCTCTCAAACATGACAAAATGAAGAGAATCAGGTTTGGGTCCCTAATCATCTATATGTACCTTCATATAGTTGGAAGAGTTTTAGATTTCTATTTGGACAAGTCCATTCCAACAATGCCTCAGATATCCAACAAAGCATCCATAGAAAGAACACTAAGAGACTATGTCACATTGGAATTAAAGACCTTTAGAGCTAAGATGCAAATGAGGTATAGGATTCCAGAAAACATTGTAGAGAAATATAAGGATACAATATGCTTTATGGTGGAGACTAATACTACATGTATGGAATTTGTTGAGCCTAGAACTAAGTGGATTCATCCACTTGGCTATGAGGTAGAAGAACAAGTCCTTGAAGCATATGCACAGGTACTTCTGATAGCCCCCAAAGATCCTAATGAACCTAGGTGGGGAACCTATGAGGAAAAGACTAGAGAAGTTGATGCAAAACTTAATAGTGCTACAACTAAAAGAAAAGTTGCTAAGGTCACATCTAAGATCTTGAGAATTCATGGTGTGTCTCAAGGAGACCTTAATAAAGAAAGGGATGAAAGGATTGCCTTAGAATTGAAAGGCACAGTAGCAGAGGAAGAACAAGAAGATCCTAAGTTGAAAAATATGAAAACTGAATCAGATGATAGTTAGAAGGGTAAAGAAGATAATACTCCTTCTATGCCCATAGATACTATTGATCTTACCACTCCTCTAGAATATAAGCCTATAGTCAAGAGGAAGAAAGAAGCTAGCACTAGTCATCCATCCTCACAAGCACTAAGGATCAAGAAAAACATTCAAGCACCTCCTACAATAGGATTCAGACCAAGCCTTAAAATTTTGAATGCAAGAATTGTTGATGAGGGTAGAATTGATCAAGTAGAGAAGTATTATGACACATACAGTGAGATTAACAAATTAGAAATACATAGTATGATTTTCAAACATATGATCAAGTTTAAGAAGATAGTCCTTGAGTTGAAAACCTCCATCCTAGATAAAGTATGGGGTATTTTAAAAACCCTAAAGAGACAAGCAAATGAAGAGGATCTAAGGATCAGAGAAAAAGTATTAGAAGATACTCTTCTAGTATGTTCTAAAGAAGAAGTGGCACCGATATTAAATTTGGTGAAGCCACACTTAAGGACAAAGATGAGAACTCTTTATATTATGAACAAAGACTATGAGCTGATAACAAAGGAAATAGAGAAGGCCTTTGAAAAGGTATTACTAGAACAATAGATAAAACCACCTACTAGACCCATTACTCATGCACCTAGTAAGCAAGACAAAGAAGAAAAGACCTTCAATGTACCAGTGACAGATCCTAAAGACTTAGTGCCCATAGAAGAAACTTAACCAGAGGTAGACAATTTTGTGCCCATCTCAGATTCACATGAAGGCAACACCATTATCATAGATAATGTGGAGATAGCCATGGAGGCTACTAATAAGGATTTGGACAAATTTGAGGAAGCATTTGTTAGTACTAAAGGAGCTGAAATCTTATGCAACAATATGATGGAATATGGATGAAGTGACTAAGAGGGGGGGTGAATCAGTCAACCATAAAACACTTCACAATTATTTCTTTCCAGATCCCTTAGGATATCTTAATGAATATTATCTGTTTAACACTCGGTAAATAGATTGCAGTAACTTGGTAGATGCAGAAAGTATTAGCAAAATTATCTTTTAGATATTCATCAACACTTGTATATGACTAAGATAACTATTAAGAACATAAGAGACACATAATTTAACATGGAAACCCAATATGGAAAAAACCACCAATGTATCTAGATACTAATTTTCACTTTTTTGAAGTGATGCCCGGTTAGAAGCCAACCTGGTAAAAGGTTACAAAACACACTGTTAGGTGTGACCTTGTTAGAGGATTTAATCACCCTGTTAGGAGTGGCCTGGTAAGAGGTCTTGAAAACAATTCAATGGAATTGTCACCTTGTTAGAGGATTTACAATATGGTTGTTAAACCAACTCGGTTAAGAGATTTAGAATTCACTGTTACAATGATAAAAAGGTAACAATGAAAATGACCTGTATAATAATGCAACTACCTTGCTGATTACAGATCTCTATTCTGTATAAGTGTGATCCTTCCTGATCGAATATATCTCTACTGCTTCTCAAGGATATCTGGTCATCCTTCACAATTTCGCACACACCTTTCCTATCTTTCTTCTATATATCTTCTTCTATATTTCTTCTTCTATATTTCTTGTTCTTTGTTTTCACATTTGACCTTTTATTTATATGATTTTAGATTTGTCAAATCGGCATTACTTAGTATAATAGTCAGCTGAAATAAGAAAACTTTATTTGCAAAGATCCTTCAAGGGCCGACAGTGCTCGGTGACCATAACTTTCTACAATCTTTGGAGACCAAGGGAACTCGGTAAACACTGATAATCCTTTTTCTTCGATAACCGACTAAACTTGGTAGATGCTAACTTTTCTTTAACAACCGACTGAACTCGGTAAACACTAATTTTCTTTGATAACCGAGTGAACTCGGTACATGCTGATTTTTCTTTGATAACCGAGTGAACTCGGTAAGCACTAATTTTACTGCCAGGCAGACCGACTGAGCTCGGTAGGTACTGATTTTTGCGGACTATGACATTGTGTGACATCAAAGACAATACATAATTTGAGTAACAATTTTCTTCAGACAATTGTTTCCAACAATCTCCCTCATTGGCGTTGATGGCAACACAATATGTCATAGCATAAGAAATTTGAAAGAATTAGCTCGGTTCAGATTCAAATCTCCCTCTGTCAGCAAACTTCCTTTTTCTTGAAAACTCTTCCTTCTGACTATTGAAAATTTCTTGAAGTAATAGCAAAGACATAGCAAACACTCCCTCTTTGACAACACATGCCAAAGACAATTCACATATTACCGGTGTAAACTAATGTACCTCAAGTACTGATTCATATGCAATGATTCCTTGAATATGCTACATCAACATGTTGATTTTCAATCATGTTCTGGTTGATGCATCACTAAAACTATATTTAGTGAGCCTCGGATAGGGGAATGACCCCTAACTTACCTCTTAGATACACAAATGCATCCTTGGGTAATGGTTTGGTGAAAATGTCTGCAATCTGCTCTTTTGTATGAATATATTCTAATCTGATTTCCTTGTCCTGCACCAATTCTCTGACAAAGTGATATTTAATAGCAATGTGCTTGGTTTTGGAATGCAAGACTGGATTCTTCGAAATGTTTATTGCACTTGTATTGTCACAAAATATAACAACTGGTTCTTTGATCTCAACCTTCATACCTTGTAATAACTATTTAAACCAAACAATATTTGAACAATTTACTGCAACAGCAACATATTCTGCTTCAGCTATGGATTGAGATGTGCAATTTTTCTTTTTACTGCTCCAGGATACCAGTCTTTTTCCAAGAAAAAATGCTCCACCACTTGTACTTTTTCAGTCATCAATGTTCCCTGCCCAATCAGCATCAGTAAACACTTTTAAATCTAGATTGCCTCCAAATTTATACCACAAACCATATTCTTCAGTTCCTCTTAAGTATCTTAAGATTCTTTTGATTGCCATCATATGATTTTTCTTAGGTTTTGTTGAGAATCTAGCTACTATACTAACTGCTAAGGCAATATCAGGTCTTGTATGTACTACATACTGCAATTTTCCAATCATAGATTGGTATAAGGTCTGATCTACTTCTTTTGAATCATCATTTTTGGTAAGTTTCAGTCCAGTACACATGGGTGTACCAACTAGTTTTGAATCTTCCATACCAAACTTCTTAAGTATTTCCATAATGTATTTAGATTGAGTAATGTATATACCATTCTTGCTTTGCTGAATTTGAAGACCAACAAAGAATTTTATTAAACCAAACATAGACATTTCAAATTCTTTGTTCATCTACTTTGAAAATTCTTTGCACTGATCATCATTCCCTATAAATATAGTATCATCTACAAATATTTCTGCCAATACAATTTTGTCATCCGGTCCTTCTTTAATATATAGATTGCTGTTATCATTGGCTCTTTTGAAATTGATCTGAATCAGATAGTTATGGAGTCTTTCATACCATGCTCTAGGAGCTTGTTTCAAACCATACAATGCTTTGTGTAACTTGCAGACCATGTCCTTTTTATCTAGATCAACAAAACTTTCAGGTTGTTCAATGTAGACTTCTTCATCAAGAATTCCATTGAGAAATGCAGATTTTATATCCATTTGATATACCTTAAATCCTTTATGTGCTGCATAAGAAAGTAGAGTTCTTACACCTTCTAATCTTGCAACAGGAGCAAAAGTTTCACCATAATCTATACCTTCTTCTTGAGAATAACCTTTACATACCAATCTAGCTTTGTTTCTAGATACTTGACCATCTTCATTCAGCTTATTCCTGAATACCCATTTTGTTCCAATTACATTCTTATCTTTAGGTCTAGGTACAAGAGTCCATGTTTTGTTCTTTTGTATTTGTTCTAATTCTTCATTCATTTCTTCAATCCAACTTTCATTTTTCAATGCATCTTTGATATTTCTAGGTTCAAAATCAGTAAGCAGACATGTACCTTTTAGCTTTCTTCTTGTCATAGTACCATCTGATTTGTTTCCAATGATTTGATCTAGTGTATGATGCCTTTTGACATATTTGGCTAGTATAGGTTCCTTGCTTTTTGAATGAGTCATGTTGTTGTCTTCTAGGATCTCTTCTTCAGGTTGCTCGGGCTCAGTAGATATTTGCTCGGTAACTTCAGGCTAAGACTCGGTTTGAATTTCTTCCTGTGACTCGGTTTGAACTTCTTCCTGTGACTTAGTTACTATGCTAGGCTCGGTAGATATAGTTTCCTCATTGATAGTTGTGTCTGGCAATGTTTCAGGTTCAATGTAAATGAATCTCCTATAGTTTTTAGGTTCCCTTTTGCTTTCTTCTTCAATCTTTTCTGCAAGCTCATCAAATTTTACATGTATACTTTCTATGACTTTGTGAGTAGACAAGTTCAAACATTTGTATGCCTTGCTTTTGCTAGAATATCCTAGGAATATTCCTTCATCACTTTTCACATCAAATTTATTTCTTCTGGATTCTTTTAAGATATAACACCTGCTACCAAATACTTTCATAACATTGGGTTTATAGCCATACCATAGCTCATAAGGAGTTTTGAATGTGTCTTTCTTCAATTGTACTCGGTTCAAGGTATGAACTGTAGTCTAATAGCTTCCTTCCAGTACTTTATGGCGATGTTCTTTTCTATCATTAGAGTCCTTGCACAATCCATAATAGATCTATTTCTTCTTTCTACTATTACATCCTGCTCAAGAGTTCTAGGAGATGATACCTATCTTTTGATTCCTCTTTCAATGCAAAAGTTGTTAAATTCATGGGAGATGAATTCACCACCTCTGTCTGATCTTAAGCATTTCAATCTTTTCCCTGTTTCCTTTTCCACTCTTGCCAAGTACCATTTGAACTTTTCAAATGCTTCTGACTTTTCTCTTAAATACATAACAGTCATCATTCTAGAATAATCATCAACGAAAAGAATAAAGAATTTATCTCCAGTTTAGCTTTCTATTCCAATAGGTCCACATAAATCAGTATGCACAATTTCCAAAATCTCTTTAGACTGATAGTTTTTACTCTTAAAACTAGTCTTACTCATTTTGCCAATCTGACAATTCTTACATAGACCAGTATCAGGTTTCTTCAAAGTAGGAATGCCTCTTACCTTCTTGAATTTGCTTATTTTCATCATGTTATCAAAATTCACATGACATAACCTTTTGTGCCATAGCCAACTTTCTTCAATTTGAGTAATAAAACATGAATATTCACTGAGATCAAGATAAAATAAGTTACCTTTTGTTTGTTTGCCTGATCCAATGAGTTTTCCTTTTCCATCCAGTAGTCTTGCTTGACTATTCATGAATTCAACCTTGAAACCAGTGTTGATTAGCTATGCTACACTTAGAAGATTATGTTTTAGTCCTTCAAACCAATAAGCATTATCACATATGAGTTCTTTGGTTAATGAGATTCTTCCTTTTCCTTTTATACAACAAGGTTCATTGTTTCCAAATCTTACATTGCCACTATCACAATCTTCTAGGTATTCAAATTTTGTCTTGTCACCAGTCATGTGGTGTGAACATCCACTGTCTATTATCCATATATCATCTTTGCTTATATGAGAAATAAGTGCCATCTTATCTTCATCATCATCAGATTCATCTTTTATAGCAATAAAGACAATTTCTTCTTCACTATCATCAGAATCTTTAGCCATAAAACATGTTTTCTTACCTTTATCCTTGAATGATTTGAAATTCTTTTTGCCATAGTACTTGTGACCTCTCTTCTCTTCCTTGGATTGCTTGTTTGGGCACTTAACTGTAATATGTCCAATTTCTTCACATGAAAAATAGATTAAAGGAGTTTTACCTTTATATTTACCTTTCCCTTTAGAGTACTTCTTTGCAAGTAATGCTTCTACAATTTCAAGATCACTATCAGAACTTTCTTCTGATACTTCTTCACTTTCTGACTGAACTTCTTTTATTTTCTTGTTCTTCCTTAGTGAAACCTTGGCCTCAAATGCTGACTTAATATTTTTGGAATTTGGAACATAGTTGTCATAGTTGTCTAATTCAAAGGCTGTCAATCTTCCAACTAAAGCATCCAAAGTTATATTGTGGTTTGTTTCACATCTTCTTTCTTGAATAGCTGATACTCTTATTGCATAGATAGGGAGTAGTGTTCTGAGTACCTTTCTTATAACAGTTTCATCAGAGATTATTCCTCCATAAGCTCTAATTGCACTAACACTTGCTTTGATCCTTTCAACATATTTTGCAATGTTTTCATCTTCTTTCATATTCATCTTGTCAAACTATCCTCTTAGGCTTTCTGCTTTGGCTCTTTTCACATTTGCATCACCACCATATATTTTCTTCAGTGTGATCCACATTTCATATGCAGTAGTGCATTCTTTAATATCATCAAATTCTTCATAGCTGAGAGTTGATTCAATGTCTATCATCATGGTGTTATGATTCTTTTTCTATGTAATGTCTTCAATAGTTAATGCACCAGTAGGAACTATGTATTCTTCATCAACGTATTTGCATCCTGAATCACCAATGGAAGCTAGATGAAGTCTCATGAGACCTTGCCATGCTGAAAAGTTATCTCTATTGAGCTTTGGAATTTATCTCTTGTAAGACATCCTGATCTTTAGCTTAGGTCTTTGAAACCCTTCCTGCAAGCACCAACAGCTCTGATACCAATTGATGGAATATGGATGAAGTGACTGAGAGGGGGGGGGAATCAGTCAACCATAAAACATTTCACAATTATTTCTTTCTAGATCCCTTAGGATATCTTAATGAATATTATCTGTTTAACACTCGGTAAATAGATTGCAGTAAATTGGTAGATGCAGAAAGTATTAGCAAAATTATCTTTTAGATATTCATCAGCACTTGTATATGATTAAGATAACTATTAAGAACACAAGAGACAGAATTTAACGTGGAAACCCAATATGGGAAAAACCACCAATGTATCTAGATACTGATTTTCACTTTTCTGAAGTGATGCCTGGTTAGAAGCCAACCCGGTAAAAGGTTACAAAACACACTGTTAGGTGTGACCTTGTTAGAGGATTTAATCACCCTGCTAGGAGTGGCCTGGTAAGAGGTCTTGAGAACAATTCAATGGAATTGTCACCTTGTTAGAGGATTTACAATATGGTTTTTAAACCAACATGGTTAAGAGATTTAGAATTCATTGTTACAATGATAAAAAGGTAACAATGAAAATGACCTGTATAATAATGCAACTACCTTGCTGATTACAGATCTCTGTTCTATATAAGTGTGATCCTTCTTGATCAAATATATCTCTACTACTCCTCAAGGATATCTGGTCATCCTTCACAATTTTGCACACACCTTTCCTATCTTTCTTCTATATATCTTCTTCTATATTTCTTCTTCTATATTTCTTGTTCTTTTTTTTCACATTTGACCTTTTATTTATATGATTTTAGATTTGTCAAATCGGCATTACTTAGTATAACAGCCAGTTGAAATAAGGAAACTTTATTTGCGAAGATCCTTCAAGGGCCAACAGTGCTCAGTGACCATAACTTTCTACAATCTTTGGAGACCGAGGGAACTCGGTAAACACTGATAATCCTTTTTCTTCAATAACCGACTGAACTTGGTAGATGCTAACTTTTCTTTGACAACCGACTGAACTCGGTAAACACTAATTTTCTTTGATAACTGAGTGAACTCGGTACATGCTGATTTTTCTTTGATAATCGAGTGAACTCGGTAAGCACTAATTTTACTGCTAGGTAGACCGACTGAGCTCGGTAGGTACTGATTGTTGTAGACTATGACATTGTGTGACATCAAAGACAATACATAATTTGAGTAGCAATTTTCTTCAGACAATTATTTCCAACACAATACACCTCCAACTCAGCAAGAAGAAGCACTCTTAGAAGATGTATATGATAAGAAAGAAGAAGAAGAGGTAGAAAAGAAAGAAGAAGATACTTTTGTTGATCTTGCAAAGGTAAAACCAGAAGTGATGGACAAAACTCCCATCACTCCCTCCTTAGCATTGCTATCAAGTTTGACACCTAACACAAGTAGTTTGGCCTCCTGGAAAGAAGAAGACCTAATTAAGTTCAGCATCCTAGCTATGGAGAAGGCAAAGGGGAAACAAGTTATGAGGAATCCTCTCCTGATAGAATTAATGAATATTTTGAATAGTTTGCTACCAGAAGATAAGAAAGTGCTAAAAGTAAATTTAGTTAATGATGTAAGTTCCATCCTCTCATGGTTCAAAACATATTTTTCTAGCCTAGAAGAATCTGCATCCATAGTAGTAGAAGAGAAGTACTTAAAGAAGAGATAGAATGAGTTGATGAGAAACTTTGCACTAAACTTGAATTCCCTTAAGTTTGGTCAAGCATCCTTGAAATAATTTGCTAATGAAGGAAGAAAGATCATTGTAGCATGCATGGATGAAGATAAGCTCATCGATGCTCACTTCAAGAAGATAAAAGAGGCAAAAGCAATGATTGAGTAGGTAAAGAATTTAGTTTCAGACACATCCACTGATGTGAACATGTGCAAAAATGTCTACCAAGGATAGTTAGACAAGATTGAGAAGGAAGAAATAGAGATAACAAGGATAAGGTCCAGACAGACTCAGTTGAGGAATGGTCTTGCACCCTCTTTAGACATCCTCAATTAGAATATAAAGGAGATTGATGCCACCATGGTAACTTATGATCATGGTCCCATCAGTTACTTGGAGAAGATGGTGAAGCTTCAATATGCATTATGCACCCATCTCCAAATAGCTAACTCTCTGACAACCTTTTGGAAGAAGGAGATCCAGAACCTCAAGATTTCATATCTAGATGTTTTCCCTCAGTAAGTATGTGTAGATATAGTTTTTTGATGCACCTTTGTCATTAATGTCAAAGGGGAAGTGGTGTATAGAATATGGAGTATATATATGTATAGGGAGATATAAGATTATGTATAAAAATGTATAGAAGACAAAAGTAGACAAAAGTTTTTGTGTTAACGGAAAGTTAGCAACTTGGCCATATTCCTTTGTTGCCATCAATGAAAAAGGGGGAGATTGTTGGCAAGTTGTCTATACTAAACTATATGACTTGATATAGTGTTGTCATTATGGAAACAAAGTCATATAGTAGTTTGGAGTCAGTGCACGTGTGTATAGATGAATTATGGTATGCGCCCTGGAAGTTAAGTTTGTTAGACTATAATTATGCTTAGTCTCTGAGTGCATAATTAGATATGGAAAGATGTGAAAGTTATAGTCAATTGAAGTTGCACAGCCAGTGTATGCCAGTAGAGAATAGAGCATGGAGTTGACAGTTAGCATTTTGGTTTGCGATTATAATTTAATGTTGTAAAGGCCATGCACCCATTGTATTTAGGTTGCTGACATGTTTATATTTATAATTTTAAGCATGCTTAAGCCAATTCATTTGAAAGTGTTGTTTGTAATTAGTTACAGGGCTGACCTAACTATTTTTTCTGTATGAGCGTATAAATTTAAGATGTGCCCATTGTATTAGATATGGAAGTTGTAATAGAGTTGTGATAAGAAGAGAAGAGGTATGCAAAGACAACATAAGATGTATTAGAGCTTTTCTAGAGGTCAAGGCATCAACACACCAAAGGAACTAATCTGACAAGCAATGTCATGGTGAACAATTCACTTGCAGATATAGTGAGTATCTGAAATCAAAAGGTTGTAGCCTTCACCATTTGAGTAGTGAGCTCTAGGACATTGAGTCCACTCCCCTAACAGGGATCATTGTAAAAGACTCCTAACAGGGTCCGACCCTTAACAAGGTCTACTGTACTTAAAGCATTGTAAAGCTAATCCCAACAGGGTAAAGGATCTTCTAACAAGGATCACAAAACACTAGTGTAGAATATTAGTGGGTATCAAGTCCCACCAAGGTTTTTACCTATTTGGGTTTCCCTGTAACCATATTGGTGTCATGTGTTGATTTCATGTCTCATGTGTATGTGAATGTTTAAATTTAGTACTTAAGCATTTAAGTTTAGCATAAAGATTAAATTAAAAAGTTAAATTATAGTGAACACTGATTCACCCCCCTCTCAGTGTTTCCATTCCTAACAAGAAATGCATACTTGTTTCTTACTTATCCAATTTACCAATATTTTTCCTAAAAATAATGTTCTAGTAGTAGTACTTTTTCTATCATCAATATTTCCTGCCCAAACAACATCTGTGTAAACTTTCAGTTCAAAATTGCCTTCTTTCTTATAACATAAACCATAATTTTCAATGTTCTTCAAGTATCTCAAAATTCTTTTCACACTAGTCATGTGTGATTCTTTAGGATTAGGATAAAATCTAGCTACGATTCTGACTGCATGTGCAATATTTGGTCTACTATGCACGAAATACATCAATTTTCCAATCATTGATCTACACAAGGTTTGATTTAGCTCAGTTGACTTGTCATCCTTTTTTAGTTTGCATTCAGTGACCATAGGTGTACCGACTAGTTTTGAATGTTCCATATTGAATGTCTTCAATGCTTCTTTGATGCATTTAGATTGTGTGATGTATATATCTTCCTTCTATTGTAATATTTAAAATCCAAGAAAATTTTTGATCTCACCAAACATCGACATTTCAAATTATTTCCTCATTTTATGAGAAAAATATTGGCATAAGTTATCATGTCCTCCAAATATGATATCATCAATGAATATTTCAGAAATAAGAATCTTATCATCAGTTTCACATTTTAAATATAAATTGTTGTTATCTTTTTTTCTAACAAATACAATACTTATGAGATAAGAATGTAATCTTTCATACCATGCTCTCAATACTTGTTTTAGTCCATATAATTATTTGTGCAACTTACATACCATATTCCTCTAATTAGGATCAAGAAAACCTTCAAGTTGTTCAATGTATAGCTCTTCCTCAAATATCCCATTCAGAAATGCAGATTTAACATCCATCTGATATACATTAAAAATCCTTTAGCATCATATGCAAGAAATATTCTTACTCATTCAAGTCCAGTAATGGGTGCAAAAGTTTCTCCATAGACCATTTCTTCTTCTTCTACATAAACTTTGCAAACTAATCTTGCTTTGTTCCTTGTGACATCTCCATTCTCATTCAATTTTTTTATGAATATCCATTTGGTTCCAATCACATTTTTTTCTTTTAGTCTTGGTACCAATGTCCATGTTTTTTTTTCTGTATTTTTTCAATTTCATCATTCATTGCCTTGATCCATTCATCATTTTCCAATGCATCTCTAACTGTTTTAGTTTCAAATTCATAAACTAAGCATATGTTATTCCTCAACTTACTTTGTGTCATCATTCTTTCTCTTTTATCTCCAATTTTCCAATCTTGTGGATGATGTCTTCTCACATAATTTGTAAGTATAGGTTCAGGTCTTTATTTTTCAATGTTTTCTCCACTCGATGCATGATCAACTTTTTCATTGATAACAGTTTTCTAATTCTCAGTCTATAAAGACTATTGCTCAGTAGCATTATTCTATTTCTTGGTAATTTTAGATAGTTACTCGGGTAGAGTTTTAGGTTCTTCAATGTAAAAAAATCTACCATAGTCTTCTGGTTCCTTTTACTTTCTTCATCATTTTTTCTTCAAACTCATTAACTCTCACATTTGCACTTTCAATCATTTTTTTATTAGCCTTGTTCAAACATTTATAAGCCTTTCTTTTAGTAGAGTATCCTAGAAATATCGCTTCATCACCTATTGAATAAAAATTCTCATTTCTATCATCTTTCAAAATGTAACATCTACTTCTAAATATTCTGAAATAACTCACACTAGGTGTGTAACCATACCATAATTCAAAAGGTTTCTTGTTTGATTCTTTCTTTAGTTGAACTCGGTTTAGTGTGTAAACAACAACACTAACACCTTCTCTCTAGTACATTTGTGCAATATCTTTTTCAATCATCAGTGCTCTAGCACAATCCACAATTGATCTATTTCTCCTTTCAACAATTCCATTTTACTGGGGTGTCCTCAATGTAGATACCTATCTCTTGATTCCATGCTTATTACAAAAATTAGTGAACTCATCAGAAATAAATTCACCACCTCTATCTGATCTCAAGAATTTTAGTTCCTTACCACTTTATCTATCCACTTTTCTTTATACCATTTAAAAATTTTAAAAGCTTTATATTTTTCTTTTAAGAACATGACAATCATCATCTTATTGAAATCATAAAAAAAAAGATAAAATATTTGTCTCCAAAATCACTCTGAGTTCTCATTGGACCATACAATTCAGTATGAACTAACTCCAAAATAGCATTAGATTCAAGTATTTTTCTCTTAAAACTAGAATTTGACATCTTGCCCATTTGACATTGTTTGCACATTACATGGTCAGGTTTAGTTATGCTCGGTAAACCTCTAACTCTCCTTTTCTTACTGATATTAACCATATTGTCAAAGTTCACATGACATAACCTCTTTTTCCATAACCATACATCATCATTTTTAGC
Source organism: Chamaecyparis obtusa (assembly GCA_027943335.1). Taxonomy (NCBI): domain Eukaryota; kingdom Viridiplantae; phylum Streptophyta; class Pinopsida; order Cupressales; family Cupressaceae; genus Chamaecyparis; species Chamaecyparis obtusa. The sequence continues at coordinate 1,586,801 of BSBK01002443.1, read as the reverse complement.
CAATAAACAATAAGTTTTGGTATTGTCTAGATAGAATAGGTTACCTTTTGATTGTTCACCAGTATTGATCAAGTTTCTAGCTTCATCATAGATTTTTACCTTTCTATTCTCAAATGCAACTTAGTGACCTATATTATTCAGTTGTGCTACACTCAACAGATTATAATTAAGTCCTTTCACCCAATATGCATTCTCACATCGTATCTTATTATTCAACAATATAGATCCTTTTACTTTTAATTGACAAGGTGTATCATTTCCCATTTTCATAGATCCACCATTATAATGTTCTAGCTAGTCAAACTTTTCTTCATCACCATTCATATGATGTGTGTAGCCACTATCAATAATTCAAGCATTATTCTTGCTAACTTTATAAATAAGTGTTGTTTCAACATACCTTTCCTCTTCTTTAGAATAATATTTCAATGCCAAAAATACCACTTCAATGTCTTTATCAGTCTCTGTCTTGGTGTCCTCATCTTCATCTTTAACTAGGTAACATGTCTTATTGTCTTTATCCCTGTAGTCTCGGTTGTCTCTAAAGCCATGTTGTCAGTTACCTCTGTGATCTTGGTAATCTCTTCCATCATTATTCCTTTCATTTTTTTTCTCATCTTATTTCCTGTTAGGACATCTTGCAACATATGACCAATCTCTTTGCATTTAAAATATACCAAGGGTAGTTTACCTCTATGTCTAAACCTTTGTCTTTTTGTAGTCTTCTAGCCATTAAAGCTTCAACTTCATTAATTTCATCCTCTTTAGCTTCAATTTAACTTTCATTTCTTATCTTATGTCCATTGCTTGACTTTCCAATTTTTAGAGATGACATAAATGCAGATTCTATTGTAGGTACAATACTATTGTCATATTTATTCAACTCAAATGTAGTCAATCTATAGATTAGAATATCAAGTAAAATATTATTACTAGGAGCTACTCTAATTTCATGAATTGTAGAGACTCTAATACTATAGGCATGTAACAAGGTTGTTAGAATTTTACCTACCATATTGTCTTCATCAATGGTTCCACCTGCTCCTCAGATAACATTCTCAGCCTCCTTGATTCGCTTTTTTGTACTGATTGATGTTCTCACCTTCTGTCATCCTCATATCATCAAACTTAACTCTAAGGCTTTCAGATTTAGCCCTTAGCACATTCACATCTCATCCATGAACTACTACAAGTTTATCCCACATCTTTTTAAAAGTTGTACATGTCTTCAAATTCACCATGTGATAAAGAAGAAGTAGTCTCAATCATCAAAGCATTATGTTCATGTATTTGTTTCATCTGGTCAACAGTCAAAGGACTAGTGGGTAGGATAAACTCATTTTCCAAGTAGTATGTTACAAAATCACCAATTCCAGATAGATATAACTTTATTGTACTTTTCCATGTTGAGAAGTTGTCTTTGTTCAGCTTTGGCACCTCTCTCTTATACATCTTGTGATCTTTTACTTAAGTACTTCAAACTTTTCCTTTTAAGAACTCTATCTCTCATACCAATTGTTAGATAACTCAGAGGGGGGTAAATTAGTTAATTCTAGTTATCCTATAGTCTCAAATACTTTTTGATGTATAAAAAAAATATTTCAAATCAATTAAACAACTCGGTAAAACTTTATCTGTGCCTTTCTGTTCATTAAACAAATACTAGTAAATTAACTAGTGTATATACTGATCAAACCGATAATTTTATTGTGTAATACAAAATGAAAATTTATCACATCCATACACATATAATACTTTGATTTTTAAAGTGGAAACCCTATTAGACAAAAAACCACCTGGGACCAATAACCCAAAAATAATTTCACTCTTATGAAGTGAGCTTAGTTAAGAACCAACCATGTTAAAGGTTACAATAGCACATTGTAAGGTATGACCTCGTTAGAGGATTTACCACTAATAGTTCTCCATGACCAAAAATTCACTATCGGGTCAACATGAAAATAATAAACATTCATAAATGTCATAATGAAATATAAAGATTGTTAAGTCTCACTCAGTTAAGAGGTTTATCTGTAGCAATGGTTAGTATGAAACAATAATTAATCTGATTCAAATACAAATTTCTTTGCCAACTCTATTCTGCTCGGCTAATTCCTTTCTCTAATGCTCATTTTTGTCTGGAGATTTACTTGGTCCTTTCTTTAACCTATTTGACCATCTTCACATGAATGCAATCTTCTCACATGCATTCTAGAATTAATTATGAATCTCTTATCTCCTTTTATAGACATGTAATAAATCACTTTCTTCTCAACCATAGATTTTGCCTCTTAATCTTCACTGTTGATTTTTCCACTTCAACCTTAATTAGGACTTGTGTCTATAACACATTTCATTCTCCTTCATCTGATCAACCTTGAATTTTTTCATCTTTTTGATCATCATAACAAACTTTAACTTTAAACTCAAAATCATCCATATTCATCCATCTCATCATGTTTAGTCAGCACTTATATGTTCCATTTATCTCTTTCACTCATTTAATACCATGATGTGTTGGTGAGTTCTAACTTGGTTAACATTGTACTTAGTATATACTACACTTTCTCGGTGTACACTATTTTCAACTCGGTGTATACTAAGCTCTTCATTTACTAACCACATAAACTTGTACGTTATTAATCTTCAGTCCATAACAGAACTATGTAATATAATAAAATAACTAACATAATGTCATAGACTCATCAATAAGTTATGGAATGAATACCATATCCATATCTTTCTCATACATCTCATCTTTATGCTACTAACTCATTCCTTCACCATTATTTTCTTCTTCAAATGTTTCTAACTATCATGATAAGTAGTCAAAACTACATATACCTTTGTAGCTAGGTGATCATAAATCTCTGTCTATGAAGTATCCAATTATTTGTCAAACTCTTCCTTAAGATATTCAATTAGTTTTAATCTATCACCTATACCCTCATGTTTACTAGACATCAAAGAAAATTTTGATTCAAAACCAGACTTGCAGTAATGTTTCATTCAACTGTATATTTACTAGTAGAAATCCCGTGCAACATTATGCCTAGTTGAAATTGACCCGTCAAAAATTATTTTATTTACTAAAAATAATAATAATTAGAATTAACCTATATATGAGATAGAAAATTCAAAAACATGCCCATAACTACAAATAAACTATGATTTTCAAGGAGACCATGCTCTCTATATATTATAGTCATAAGTGATTTCTTAATTGACAAGTTCACTAGACTTATTTTTTCCCTTTTTATTCTAACTCAACCTAAAAAAAATTCAAAAGTAAGATTTTGAAAACATGAAAATAATAGATAAATTTTTATTATTTTATATTAACATTCAAAGTTTTCAAGGAATTATCTTGTGAAATTTATATCATGACATCATTTTACCAATTTTTTAAAAAGACTTTTTATGAAATATGTGTTTTATAAATTTAACGTTGTTTAATAAAATAAGAAAATGGTAGTAGTTGATCATAATTGTCATCATGAATGTTATAGATATGAAAATTACTCATCTTTAATGTCTTCGATGCTTGATCACTTGCTCTTTAGACAATCTTGAATTTAAATGTTTTGTTTCTAGATGGTTTGCATTTTGGCCATGATTATTAAAACTAAGTCACCAAAGGAAACATAGTCTTGGGACTAATTTTCCTCAAGAAACATAGTCCTCTCATCACAAACTAGAATCAGGACATGAGGTCCAAAATGTAGAGAGAACAAGAAGACTCAAGCATGGTTGAGCATAGAAAGCTAGGAATCTTAAAGCGAGGGTTAGGTGAGAAATAAATTTCATAAGTATATAACTTATAATGCTACACACCATCTTCACATGACCAACACTCAGACCATCATCATCAAATCATATACAAAATAAATGAAAACTTAAAACCTGAGATCTAACATTCTTTTACATGCACCAACATCATACTTCAACCACAAGCAATATAAATCAATGTAGGAAAATGTGAACTAAAACATTAACCCTTGTCAGATACATGCATACTTAGCTAAATTTTTCTACAAATACATAAAAACTTATTCAAACCTTTGTAATAGACTTAAAACATCCATATATATCAACTATAATCACATCCGTTGAGCTAAATAGATTAATGTAAAGACATGAGAAAATTCCTATTACAACATCACTCCAAAATAAATAAGAACATAACTAAACTTCACTTCTAAACCTTAGTTAACAAAAATAAAAACAAGTTTTTCTTTAGTGACAAACAAACTCATATTTCCAACACTTGAACTATTATCTAATTTAGAGCTTTACATTATTAGTTTAGTTTTAAGTTAATAATTTAATTAAAAAAAAAATATTAGCTAGTTAGTTTCTAAGAAGTTATCCCCTTAGGAATTTTTTATAATGCAAGAATAAGGTGATATGATTGTAATTTAAAATTAATGATATGCGAAAGAAGTCGAAGTCGATTTAACACATAATCTAGCCAACAATATTTTTTCCATTTTATACACAAGGAAATACACATAAATTTGACCAACTCGACGAAACATGATATTTGCAACATATGAAATGTTGACCTGCACATCAAACATAAAATACAACATAGATCAATGAGTACATCAAATAAGTACAAGACCATAAAGGTCGATCATAATACATGAGAAAATATGTCATCAGACCTCTCTCCATCTACATGTCCATGTCTCCTAGGCCATCGAACATCTGTTCATCTGCTATCTCAAGATGGGAGTGTGTCTCAGGCACTTTTTTCACCCAACCATGGAGAGCTTAGCTCTCTCAAGGAACTAGTGGATTAGATGGATCTGGTATAGTGATGAACATATCTATAAGTACATATGCCTAATGTAGAACTAACATTGATGTGGTACGGAGATGAAAGATAACCATACATATTTAATATAACATATACAAAGATAGCTTTGGCCAAAGCATTTAAATGACAAATTTCTACTGGCAGGTAGTACAAAATTTCATTCCCACCCTTCCCTGGTATTCCAAATTCACCACCCTTCCAATTTCTAATCTTTCTCACAAAAAGAGTAATAAATAAACAATGAAAAACACAAATTGGGTAACCAATTGCAATGTAAAAGTCTCCACTCTATTACACAAAAAAGGCATTTTCAATCCACCATTTTAATCCACATATAACTAACAAAAAACACTTCACAAGTACAAGGAATATCTTGTCCTAATTCAGCATACCAACTGAAACATGTACTATATGACCAAAAATATCACATTAATTCCATGTCATACTCTATGTTCATCTTCTACATATGCTTTTCCAAATTTTTGTAGTGCCTTTGCAATATGAAGACTAATAAACCATAGGACATTGCTGACACAAATCAATCTTCTCTTACAAGAAGGTAAAAGAAAAACACATATTGTACCTTTACAATGTACCCAAAATAGTAATTTCTTTGACCGCATCTCATTTACAACTATATGAATTAATAATATCACATGCCAATTTTGATTATCAATAACTGATTTAACACAAGTCTAAAAGGCTCAATAATTTGATTCTTGTAACTTGCAATAGAATAGAATGAATCAATTATGACTTCTAATTTGACAGCGTGAATGGTATTTCTAATTCTCAACCAATTTCAGAATTCCAGCAACGATAAAATCTAAAAAGGATTAGTTTGATTTTAACAAATAACCACAGAAGTATAAAAGAACATCTTTTCATTTATTTGAGGTCTATGACTTTTAAATACCCAAGAACTAAATAAGGCAATAGTGAACATGTCTACGGAATACTTCCTCAATGTAGAGCTATGTCATGCCCATAATTTTGTGCGCAAAAACACACCAACTTTTTTTTTTAAAGGTTATAAGTTAAGGTTTATGGTTAACAGTTGATTAAAGAGTGCTTGGTTAAACCCGGTGGAGAGCTAGTTAAATTTACTAATCACGTAAAAGGGATTCCCTATAACTTAACCTAAGTGTTTGAGGTAAACTAATCATGCTAATGAAAGTAACATAATGATCAAATTAATGTCCAAATCTAATCTTTAACTAAAAATTTTATTTCAATCTAGTCGCCACTCAAAAATGAATTTTAACCCTACTATAAGCTTTAAAGACTACATCATAAACATATTATTATATATTGACATGATTCCCATAATGGCCTAACAAATCCATTAATCATAATATCGAATTACTTTTAATTTTTAATTCACTAAAAATTAACTATAATTTCCATTCAATAAAGTCATACTAACAACCCCTTATTAATCTAAATAAATTTAAATAAAAACATAATTGAATAAGTAATAATTATATTAATTAATAGTATTTATTAATTAATATAATTATTAAATATCCAAATAAATAAATTAATTATCAAATAATAATAATTATATTTATTATTTTATTTTTATTTTTGATCAGTAAAAGGCTGAAGCCCTAGACATTTTTTATTAATATAAATAGTTATATTACAATGTGACCTCGCTCACTGTAGGCATTGGTAGGAAAGAGTAGGGCTGAGAAAACCTCCAGCCTTGCCCGGGACCATAGGTCCTGACCTTATACAAAAATTTACATGGGCATACCCACGACTCAACAATTGTCGAGATTTGTTAAAATACATATTTTCCATAGGCATGCCCACGGCTCGATACCTATTGAGATTTGTACATATTTTACGTAGGCATACCCACGTCCTGAAAAAACTCTAGATTGCCTTTTTTTAAATCATGAATTATACATAGAATGGTGATTAGACAAGGATTACATCATTTGTACAATTGAAGCAGTGTTTCTGATCCTCCTACTATGTCAAGTATATGTGTTGAACATCCGAATGATAGTCCTTCCTAAAAAAAAAAAAGACAAAATTCCTCCGAGACCAAGGCTAACCTACATCAAGATAAAAATTCTACATCTCAGCTACATAACCTATCTAATAATATTTGATATTGACTATGAAGCCTGTAGTTAAACACTTTTATTATTGACAATATTATACTAGAAACAAATACTCTTGTGATTAAAAATCCTTACCGTTAAAGATTAACAATTCCTGCCATGAGAGTCTTAACATTTTAGGCATATTTACAATAGAACTAAATATACTCCTCAGTACTATACTAGTGCTCTGACTAATTTCAAGTCATACCTGGCTAACTATCGGAAAGAAGATAATAGCAGAGTTCATTATGGGCCTCTAATATTTACATCATTTAGAAAAAGTTGCAATGATTTTCAATCTCCTCAAATTGTAAGGCAAAAATAATTAGTTTGAACATATGGTTATATATATATATATATATATATATATATATATATATATATATATATATATATATATATATAACCATGTGTTCACACCCTTACCAGATCTGTGAGATCTTCCGAGGCTTATCAAATATATAAATATATATTTGCAAAGCTCTATATATTAATATATGTATACTGTCATCAGTATACCTATATATATGACTCTTATATATAAAAGTAACAGGAAAGAGAAGAATGTCCAGTACCTTAAGCCAAACATACTCTGAAGCCCTGTTAGTTATTATATATAAGCCATTTTGAAATACTCATAGGAGGAAGCTAGAATTTATATATAAATATATATATACAAACACCCGTATATATATATTTATATATACCATAAAAACATATGTCCTTGTCTTTTGATACTACATTCTCAATTAAGGAAATGAGTCAATTGCAAGTTGCCCATTAAAGCAAGTAATAACTTTATTTGTTTCTCAATACATCCCCAGTTCTTATCATACATGTATCCTGTGCTGAATGTTCCAACTTAATTTTAAATTTCCTAGCTGAATTATTTCCTCTTTTAGATTGTTTTCTGGAGGTGATCAAATGTATATAAATATAGATATACTGTTATCAACATATCTATATTTATATATATTAAACTATAAAAGGTAACAGGATTGAAGACTTCCTAATTCTGATCTTGCAAATCGTTATATCTTAGCTTTAGGCATCAGTATATATATCTATATATACTATTACTAATATATATATATATATATATATATATATATATATATATATATATATATATATATATATATATATATATATATATATATATATATATATATATATATATATATATATATATATATATACTCTGACTTTAGGATCCTTTAACTTAATATAGGAATACCAATTGTGACTAGGTTCCATACTATATTCTCAAATGCATGCAATTTTACTAACTGTGCCTCATCTTCTGCAACACGAAATGCTTCCCTAAGTAAAAACAATGCTTAGAAGACCTTGCTAGCTTAAAGTAAGATAAGATGGTATATACATACATTTATATATACATATATATAATGTGCATATATATAAGCATATGTACATACCATTATCCTGTCTGAGGACATCATTAATATAGCACTTAGCAAGGTTTGTTAAGAAGAATATGAATATATGTATATACCTATACATATATTCATATACTCTTACCCATGTCTAGCTATGTAGCAAAACAGTAAAAGTATCCATTGACCCCCTTCCCAGGGGCATCGCCTCAGGGATTTTATTAACTCCTTACCATAACATAATTAACATGACTTAGTCCATATAATGATAAAAAATTAGCTATGAATACCTTCATGTCAAAGGGAATCCGATCATGATTATCATTTCCAAGTATTTGCTCTAAGAGTGTATAATAATGTCAACCATGTATTATGGAGACGCCCTTTAATCTTCTATTGTGAAAGTACTATTGCCAAAAATTTCCCTATCATTCCCTTTTTGGCCACATCCTGTTTGTTCGAATAAATGCTCAAGTGTCAAAACCCTCTGTGTTTTTTGCCTTTTGGCCTAAAAACCCAGTGTGTTTTCGACCTTCTCTCTGAAGGCTCAGGATTTTTTTGACTTTCGGTCCAAAAATTCTCTATGTTTTCGACCTCCAGTTTGAAAACCCTCTGTGTTTTTGACCTTCAAGTGTGCAACTCTGACCAGGTGGGTCCCAGTTCCTCATAGCTGTGCAAGTGTAGTAGAGATCCTATAAGGAAACTCAGGTGTGGAATAGCTTCCTACGCTAATCTCTATAGGAGAGTATTGTGTAAATTCTTATAAATCCTTACAATTTCAGATTCGTTAACTACTTTAACAAAGATATTGCAACCACATACAATGCATATAGAAAAATAGAGAATGACACAATGATATACCCTGGGGAAAACCTTTCGGTAAAAAACCCCAGCACTCCAAAACCTACACAATGTATTATCTTCAACACAAAGATTACAATACACTTAAATGCAAGTTCTTTTAGGAAATGAGAGACAAAGCCAACAAGACTTAAATTTTTTGTTATATCTCTCCCATAGGAGCAACATCATATATATAGACTCCTCTGGACCCAAAAATAGGCACAACCACCAAGACCCATGCACAAAGCCACATGTACACAGTTGTTACATGCAATCCCAAGAATAGGCGTCCATCCCTAGAATAGACTATGACAGCTTGTCATAGAATCTGCCAAAAATAATGGTCACAAGAGAAGTATAAGAGAATCTGTAATACCAACCTATTTTTGGCATATTCTCTTACACACACCAACCACTTCTTCTTGGGTGCCCAAATAGGCCCAAGTCATAAGATGCTCTTACACCTATCATAGCACATTCCTTAAATAGTTCTTACACATCATAGGAATCTGTCATGACCATTTCAGTCATGATCTCCTTACGCACAAGATGCCGACACATCAAGTGGAGTGACACATCAACATGCCAACGAGACATGTACACTCACACTTAATTACATTATTTGCAAAAAATACATTTACAAAACAAATAATAAGAATAGGAATTATCCAAGGTTGAGACACCTTATTCCTAACATTCTCGGACTTGTCAAACACCTTGTAAGAGAAACAGGAACATAATAGAAAATTTAACCGCTATAGGCCAAAAGACCCATAGACTCCGAACACCATCTGAACTTCTGAGTGCCCACTGGTTTCATTAATGCATCTGCAAAATTCTTCATAGTATCTATCCAAATTTACCTTTCCATCTTCCACCATATCTCTCACAAAGTGAAACTGCACATCAATGTGCTTCGTTCTAGCATGGAAAGTTGGATTCTTTGCAAGGCAAATAGCACTCTGACTATCACACCAAATAGTAATCTGTTCTGTGTCAACACCAACATCAGAACACAATCTTCTAAGCCAAATGGCTTCTTTACAAGCATGAGTAGCAGCCATGTACTCAGCTTCTATAGTGGACAAAGCAACCACAAGTTGTCGCTTACTCATCCAACTAATGGCACCACCAAACATAGTGAACACATAAGCACTGGTGGATCTCCTACTATAAATATCACCTACCCAATCTGAATCAACAAACCCATGAATACAAATTGAATGCAGAGATCCAGAAGAGTTATCATGATAACATATGGAGTAATCTGATGTACTCCTCAAATATCTGAATACTCGCTTAACTGCATCCCAATGTACCCATCCAAGATTAGCCATAAACCGACTTAGGACTCCCACTACTTGGGCAATGTCTGGTCTAGTACAGACCATAGCATACATAAGACTGCCAACTGCACTAGCATAAGGTACTCTACTCATGTCCTCCACCTCACTAGGAGATTTTGGACAATCATCTACAGATAACTTTGTTCCCATAGAAATAGGAACACATAGTGGTCTACAATCTGCCATGCTGGACCACCTATCCAACACAAACTTCACATACTTACTCTGAGTCAACCAAAGTTTTCTGTTAGACCTATCTCTACAAATTTCCATACCCAAGATGTACCTAGCTACCCCAAGATCTTTCATCTCAAACTGTGCTAACAACTAAGATTTAAAATCAGAAATCATACCCTTACCCTTCCCAAATAGCAACATATCATCACATATAATGCAACAATAAGAAGGCGATCATTTTCAACTCTGAAATAAACACAATGATCTGATTTTCATCTTACAAATCCAATTGACAACACAAAGGCATCAAACTTAAGGTACCACATCCTAGGAGATTACTTCAAACCATATAGAGATTTCTTTAATCTACAAACTAAGGATTCTTTACCTTTAACAATGTAGTGCTCAGGTTGTGACATATAAATCTCTTCCTCCAAATCACCATGAAGGAAAGTTGTCTTCACATCCATTTGTTCTATCTCTAAATCATATGATGTAGCAAGAGATAATAGAAATCTAATGGATGTCAACTTTGCAATAGAAGAGAATATTTCACCATAGTCTGTTCCCTCTACCTGTGAATACCCCTTTTCAACCAATCTAGCTTTATACCTTTCAACATTGCCATTTGCATAGACTTTCTTCTTGAACACCCATTTACAGCCAATAGATTTTCTCCCTTTAGGAAAAGGTACAAGGTCCCAAGTTTTGTTTTTCTCTAATGAAGCCATCTCATTGTCCATAGCCTCAATTCAGGAACCTGCATCTTCCATGCGCAAAGCCTCTTTCACAGATCTAGGCTCATGAGTGTTAGTAATCAAAGCAAAGGCACAACTGGAATCTAACATAGAATAACCAAACCTTTCTGGTTGCTTTCTTTCTCTCGTGGATCTCCTCAAGGGCTGAGGTTGAGGTTGTTCTTCCTCTTCTTCTGAACTATTAGAGCTGCTAGAGCTCTCCTCATCATTAGACCCAACATGGTCTCTCTGTTCAGTCTTCTCAGGGGTAGGAGGCAACTGAACAACATCTTTTTCCTTTTCTTTTTCATCTGATTGTAGCACAATAGGAGAACATGTTAGCTCTCTAAAAATAACATTTCTACTATACAACACCTTACTAGTCACAGGATCCCAAAGATTGTATCCTTTCACACCAGCACTGTATCCAATGAAAATACATTTAACAGCTTTGTTTTCCAACTTAGATCTTTTCTCCTTTGGAACATGTGCATAAGCTTCACAACCAAAAACATGAAGATGTCTAATTGAAGGCTTCTTACTAGATCAAACCTCCATGGGTGTCTTACCAACAAGGGCTGATGTAGGAGATCTGTTAACCAGATAGCAAGCAGTGGCCACAGCTTCGGCCCAAAACCTTTGTTCTAAACTAGCTCCACTAAGCATACTCCTAGCCTTCTCCATCAGTGTCCTGTTCATTCTCTCTGAAACTCTATTTTTCTATGGGGTATAAGGAGTTGTCTTATGCCTCTCGATACCTTGTTCTCTACAGAACTGTTCAAACTCTGCTGAGCAAAATTCACCACCATTGTTAGTTCTCACACACTTAATCTTTTTACTAGTCTAATTCTCTACAAGATCTTTAAATTCCTTGAACCGACTAAAGACTTGTGTCTTACTTTTAAGGAAATAAATCCATGTCCTTCTACTTTAATCATCTATGAAAGATACAAAAAATACAGACTTGGAGATTGAAGGAACTTTTACAGGACCAAATACATCAGAGTGAATAAGATCCAAAACATCAAAAGATTTGTGAGAACTAGAGTAAAACTGAACACGATTTTGTTTACCATAGACACAGTGTTTGCAGAAGTTGAACTTGAGATTGAAATCATTTAACCCCTCAATGAGATTTTTATTTTTCAGGGTTCTCAGACCCTTTTCACCAATGTGGCCAAATCTCAAATGCCACAACATTGTCTTTTCTGTAGGAATCTTACCTTCCAAAGTGTTTGCACTACCATCAGAACCAATAGCCATAGACTTCTTCACTGCTTGTTCAGATGGTGTGGATGAAGAACTATTACATAGAGGAATACATGCATCTATCTGAAATAAGGTACCGCTCCTAGTACCCCTTGCAAGCACTATCGATCCTCTCATCATCTTGCATCCTTCTTTCGAAAAAACAACTTGCACACCTACATCATTCAGTATACTTACAGATAATAGGTTTCATGCCAAACCTGGAATGTGCATAACTCTATTGATTCCCTTTACTCATCCATCAGGAAATTTGATAGTGACCCTTTCACGTCCAACTATCTTTAGGTGAGAATCATCACCCAAGTACACCTTTCCACCATCGAACTCTTCATATTTTGAGAACTAGTTTCGATGAGATGTCATGTGAAAAGATGCACCTGAGTCAACCAACCACACATCATCAGATGCATGGGCTACCAAAGCTGTGATGAATGCGTCACCATCTTCTTGAGATCTTTTTGAAGCTGAATCTAAACCTTTCTTCTTCTTCTTCAGCTCTTTGTAGTCTTTACGGAAGTGCCCAGATTTATCACAGTTCCAACATTTTTCCTTGGACTTATTGGAAGTCTTTGACTTCCCATGGGATTTGGATCTACCCTTATTATTAGACTTATTGTCATTTTTCTTCCCTCTTTCAGTGGATCTCCCACGAATAGCAAGGGCTTCTTTTTTTGAAATGGAAGCCTTTCTCCGCATCTCCTCTGATAGCAGCGAAGACACCACATCATCCATTTTGAAGGTGACTAAAGTGCTTCCGAGAGCCATCACAAGATGGTCCCATGAATCTGGTAAAGAATACAAAAGTGTGTAGCAATGATCCTCCTCCTCTAACTTGACACCAGCTGATGTCAATTGTGCAGCTAGTAGATTAAATGCATTTAAATGATCCGTTAAGGATCCACCTTCCTCCATTCACAGAGAGTACAAATTCTTCCTCAGGAACAACTTGTTTGCTAGAGATTTGGCCTGATACACGACCGCAATTCTTTCCCACAAACTATTTGCAGTTTTCTCATCTAGAACATTCAGAAGGACTACATCGATTAAATAGAGTCTTATGAGACCCTTAGCTGTACAGTCTTTGATATCCCAATCTGCTAGAGCTATAGTTGCTAGTCTTGTAGCATTTGAAGTCACTTCCCATAGGTCATGATCTTCCAACATGTCTTCCATCTTGAGTTTCCACAACTTGAAATTAGTTCCATTAAATTTCTCCACCTCCATTCTTCCATATGATGAACTTGCCATCTCAATCTGCAAATAAGATTCAAAATGCTCTGCAAAAAACTCCCACTCAACTTGAGATTAGCCCAAAAAACCCTACCCAACAACTAGGATCAAAAGTTGATCAAGTTCTGATACCACTTGTAAGGAAACTCAGGTGCGGAAATAGCTTCCTATGCTAATCTCTATAGGAGAGTATTGTGTAAATTCTTATAAATCCTTACAATTTCAGATTCGTTAACTACTTTAACAAAGATATTGCAACCATATACAATGCATACAAAAAAATAGAGAATGACACAATGATATACCTTGGGGAAAACCTTTCGGTAAAAAACCCTAGCACTCCAAAACCTGCACAATGTATTATCTTCAACACAAAGATTACAATACACTTGCAATGCAAGTTCTTTCAGGAAATGAGAGACAAAGCCAACAAGACTTAAATTTTTTGTTATATCTCTCCCATAGGAGCAAAATCATATATATAGACTCCTCTGGACCCAAAAATAGGCACAACCACCAAGACCCATGCACAAAGCAACATGTACACAATTGTTACATGCAATCCCAAGAATAGGCGTCCATCCCTAGAATAGACTATGACAGCTTGTCATAGAATCCGCCAAAAATAATAGTCACAAGAGAAGTGTAAGAGAATCTATAATACCAACCTATTTTTGGCATATTCTCTTACACACACCAACCACTTCTTCTTGGGCACCCAAATAGGCCCAAGTCATAAGATGCTCTTACACCTGTCATAGCACATTCCTTAAATAGTTCTTACACGTCATAGGAATCTGTCATGACTGTTTCAGTCATGATCTCCTTACGCACAAGATACCGACACATCAAGTGGAGTGACACATCAACATGCCAACTAGACATGTACACACACTTAATTACATTATTTGCAAAAAATACGTTTACAAAACAAATAATAAGAATAGGAATTATCCAAGGTTGAGACACCTTATTCCTAACAGATCCGATGGTTGTCACATAATCTCATGGAATCTTTCAAGCCCATGAGATCATTTGACAACGGTCGGATTAGATTCTCAGTGGGTTTGCATTTTTTGAGTGAGGTGACATATTTCCTAAGCGCGCTATCGTGACCAGGTGGGTCCTAGTTTCTAACATCACAGCGGGGCCAGTCAGCAGTCAAGCAAACAACAAGCCGCCAGCGGTAAGTGGTTAACATCTTACAGTTGGTTGCATGATCACATGGGTTCTTCTGAGCCCATGCGACCATGCGACAAACTGTTAGCAGCCTGTTGGGACTAAAAACACAGTAAGGGTTTTTCAAGTACCATGTTAAAATTTTGCAAATTGAAGCCCTATAAGTGCTTTTGTGCCTATATTCCCGAATAAGATTTTGAGGTTTCTCATGCATGTCAAGTGTTTATCACCTTTGTTTTGGAATTTGAAGACATCTTAGATCGTTAAAGTCAAGTTTCAAGTTGTTTCGTGGTGTCTTGTTTCGAGCACTTGTCTAAATTTGTATTTGTGCCTAAGTGTCATTTTGTTGAAGCAGGCCATGTTTGCAATTGAATATCTTTTGTCCTATGATTGTTCATGACATGCCAATTGTGGCATCGTATGGTAGGCATGGGAGTTAGTCATCTTGCCAGTTTTTAGCCTCCCATGTACCCGTTTGACCTATTTGCTAGCATCATTTCATTTGCAATTTGTTAAATTCTCTGAATGTGCATTGTCCAGTTTTATAAGTGCCCTATGCAAGGTCTGTGATAATTGAATGTTGTTCTATACTATAGACCTGGAAGACTAAGTGCCTGGTGATTTTCAAGTCCCTGCCAATCTAGCTAATCACTTTCCCAGCTCAATTTCGAATCAGATTTCTATGATTTTCACTATTTTAAATTCTGATCATGTCTGACAGGCTGACTTTGGCATTTTATTGTGATTGGCATTTCAACTTTCAGAGGAATCTAATGATGGATTTTTACTCCTTGAGTGAGGGTGAATGAAAGCCCAGGCTTGTGGCTCTTGAAGGTTTCAATTGGTCAGTTTTTAAAGCCGGTTCCAGAGCCAATTTATGTGATTTGACAAGTGCAGACTAAATGGGTTTTTAATTGACAATATTTGATCATAAATAACTTTGAGCTCAAATCATTTTGAGCGATCTCCTCTAACAAGCATACTGTAGTGTTGAAGGTGAACTTGTGTCCTGATGGCATGCTCATGTGGGGTCTTTTGGTCAAGTTTTAAGGCCATATCTAAAGGCCAGTTGGTTTTAATTTGCAATCTTGCTGAGATGTAAAAGGAGTGAAATGTGTGGTTGCAATTTTTACTTGGTTTGTTCTGATATTATTTGAGTAATTACGTTTCATAGATGTGCATTAAAAGTTGTGTCTTGTGCATTATATTTTCAAGATAATGTATACACTCAGTAATGACTCAATTGATGCATTTGCGGGAAGCCATCAGCAGTATATGAAAATGACTATAAATCAATTATTGGTGGAGTTTTTGTAATCCAAGGGAAAAGCTTAGTTTGAGTCCTTGTCAATTAATGGAGCTATGTTGCCTATTGATCCACAGTTAGAAATCAGAGAATCTCAAGTCTAACAGGAAGCATTGAATGGTCTTGCATATAATTCGGTGAGAAAGTTGATAAGAGTGAAGTGCTAATAGAGAGTTTGTGAAAAATGAATTAAATGGGAGTAGCTCACATTTTTTATTAGAATAGGCACATGCCAATAAAGGACATTGGCTTGCAGATTTAAAACACAGGAAGAAGGAGACAAGCACACAGCAAACCAAAGGCCAGCACAAATGTAAACTGAGGATTGCCAGTACAAATGCCATTATTTTAGGAGACATTTGAAGTGCATGATGGGAATGCTTGTCTGCCAATAAAGAATGAATCCCACACATAAAATGAAATACATTTCCAAACTAATGGATTTTGCAAACGCGGATTTGCAGAAAATAAAAAATAGTCATATTGCGAGAGGGATAACTTTTTATTGAATTGTTGGATCGAGCTCATTTTCGGATATGTTGTCGAAAACCTAGTTCTTCAGATTATCACTAGAGATATTTTGAAAATTCTTCCCGGTTCCTGAGATATGGATGACTGAGTGCAGCACTGTCAAAACTTCCCATAAAGCCTTCATGACAATTATCCCACATTGGTTGGGTGAGAGCTTATTTTTGTGTTTATATGCAACAACACTCCAATGCATTGTAAACAAAGAGCCAAGAGGCTTCTTGGTGGGCCCCTTGGCTGGAGGTCTCTATGTGTAATGGGCCCCACATATTTTGAATGAAAGTTGAATAAAGTCTTTGAAAACTCTCAAACAAATTATCCCACATTGATAGCAAAATGGAAGAAAATGCTATTCAAATAGCTCAACGCCCACTAGTATAGTGTCTAAGCTTGGATGCCCAGTTGGAGGGCTTGTTTGAACATGCACATGTTTCAAGGTGCCTAGTTGGTGATGACATGGTGAGCGGGCCCCACATGCTATTGAGGTAATTTTTGACAAGTGGTGCACTATGCAGAATTTTGACCTCGAGATACATGCAATATCTAATGGTGGTCACATGATCCCATGGGCCATTTCTAGCCCATGTGATCATGCGACAAGGTGACATGTGGCATTCTTGTGAGGTGGTGGTCTAGTTTAGTTTAGTTGCCCAGGTGGATATGCAAGCCAACCAAGCAGCGCCAAGTGGCAAAGGTCAAATGTGGCGTCCAACTAGATGGTGAGGTGGCAAGGAGGTGATTTGTTGGACCAATCTGAATGTCAAAAATCTATATGCAAAGGATTTTAAACAAATTCATAAAGTTCAAACTATGTCAAAAATTCAAAATTTAAATGTGACAGTTGCTTGGGAGCTGAAATTTGAAAATGATGTTGAGGACTCAATTTTTGTCTGAAATATAAAGTGTTATATACCGTTGGAATCGGGAGAAGCTGAAGAATCCATTTTTTGGATTAGTTTGTTGAAAGAAGAATGTCAGGGAAAGCAGTAACAAGAAACAACTCAGATCAAATTTAGTTAAAGAAGTGAGAGGATCAAATCATATTTTTGTTTTGGAGAGAATCAATTCAGTTGAAGAGATGATCGTAGTTCAAAGGCAATTGTAGAGGAAGGGGATATTTTGGGAAATTGACAGGTGTATGTTGTTGGAAACTGGCTTTCCCCTTTCCTCCTATATCTAGTATTTTCTCTCATTTTGTAAGGGAGGTTGGAATTAAGGCTGCAAGGTAGCTTCCAAACTTGGATTTTTGTTTCCTGTGTTTCTTTATTTTAGAAGTGTACAGTTCTAGATGATTTTAATGAAAATAAAGGAATCTCGATTTAGTTTATGTTTGATGTCTTTGTGTTCATAATCTGAATTCTTGTGTATTGATTTGTAAGGCATGTTGGTATACTAGTTACAAGGTACCTGTGGGTTTGAATTTGAGTGTCTTTTAAGGAGGGAGTAAGTCTCGATTTCAAGTTCTGAGAATTCTAGATTTGTATACGAGTTTGATGTCCAGGAACTGGAGTGAAAAGAATGGTTTGTAAGGCATCCCATTCGGGTTTTTGAGTTGGAGTTATGGTTTTCTGGGAATGTATGTTTGTATGACTCTATTGCCCAATGAACAAGGCACTGATCCTGGTTTGCTTTGAAATTTTCATCATCAGATCTTTAAATCATTTCCATCTTTAATTTCATGTTTTAGAAGCATTCGTGTTTATGTCTTGTGTTCCTTGAATACAAGTATTGTTAGTGATTCTTTGAAGAAATGAATCCATGGGTTAACCTGCCCGAGTTCAAAGCTCAAAGAGAAGAAGGAGTTTATCCTTATTGTCACATTTGTCATTTTCCTAGTTCTTAGCGGATCATATAGGTGGGACCCTGTATAAGACTGGTTGAGTTGAACTCCCATGTTTTATAAGTTTGAGAACTATCCACTAATTTTCACATCTGCATAAAGGGTTTTAGCTAGTAAGTTATATGTATGTGGATCTTATCATGTTTTAGGTGCACCCACCTTAGTGAGTGGAACTCAAAGTAGAAGGAGGATCAAATCCTCATTAATTAGTCTTTTCTTGCCCCTTAGTTTTCATGAACAAGTAGATTTATGTTACTAGACAAAGATCCCCGGGTCTGGTATTCATATTTCTCTTTTAGAGTTGAGGGATACATGAAAAATAGCTAACACAGTCATAGTTAAGGTAGTTCACAATGGTTTTGGTGGTGTGGTTTCATGCTTGTCGCATGATCACATGTGGCTTCCCAAGCGCATGCGACCATGCAACAAGCCTCTAGCGGTCAGCAGGGACTATGACTCCAGTGGTGGGTCCGTGGATGGTGATGTATCTATTTGGACTGAGGTAAATGCATAGGATTCAGCATTTGATTCCACCTTTCTGGACAAATGCAACCTCTAAAAGATTGCTCAGTCACTCTTAATGTAGTAGGTGCTGAGTCTAGTGTCCATGTTTCCTCTATGAAACTATAAACAATAAAAATTTTTATAAACAACCATTGTTTGGTTATTCTGGACTTTTCCAGAAGACTCCTTCCCTTGTTTGAGATCCTTCCAGACTTCACTCAAATAAGTGGGGTGGTATTTCTCTTTGCATAATACCCTTTTCCTTTGTTACTTGGAGCCTAGAGGCTACAAGCTAACATTTCGCATTCCCTAAATAACTTGATGGCATTCACACCCATGAACTATCATCAGTATTTATGAATCCAAAACTTACTCTTGAAACAATATCTTCTTGCCTAGACGTTATTTATCTAGTTGGAAATTTCCTATTAGTGAGTCTTAATGAAATGATCTCTAATCAATGACCGTACAAAGGTATAGGAGCATCTGCTATACAACATGAAGCTATATCTTCTTATATCTCACTGAAACATAAAACATCTCCTACATGGAGTCTCAAACTTTGATATTATGCTTACAGACATACATGCTTATCTATCATTATTATCATTGGCAGAATCCCGCTAATGATGATAATGATAACTTCCCCAAGAAAACATACAAGTAATGCACTAAGCTTCTAGCTTTGACTATTATTCAATAAGTAATCACTAGTTGAAATGATAACAAGGAGAAAAAGGATTAATTTTTGATTCCCTGCCGATTCATGATGAGCTCACGAGTATAAGAGATGATGATCCAAATTTATGCCTTGCTGGTAGTTTTTCACCATGGAATGGGAAAACTAAGTGCATTTGATTATGATTATATTTGCAAGTGCTCTGCTATTTGTTAGGAATAAGGTGTCTCAACCTTGGATAATTCCTATTCTTATTATTTGTTTTGTAAATGTATTTTTTTGCAAATAATGTAATTAAGTGTGAGTGTACATGTCTAGTTGGCATGTTGATGTGTCACTCCACTTGATGTGTCAGCATCTTATGCGTAAGGAGATCATGACTGAAATGGTCATGATGAATTCCTATGACGCGTAAGAACTATTTAAGGAATGTGCTATGACAGGTGTAAGAGCATCTTATGACATGGGCCTATTTGGGCACCCAAGAAGAAGTGGTTGGTGTGTGTAAGAGAATATGCCAAAAATAGGTTGGTATGATAGATTCTCTTACACTTCTCTTGTGACCATTATTTTTGCAGATTCTATGACAAGCTTTCATAGTCTATTCTAGGGATGGATGCCTATTCTTGGGATTGCATGTAACAATTGTGTACATGTAGCTTTGTGCATGGGTCTTGGTGGTTGTGCCTATTTTTGGCTCCAGAGGAGTCTATATATATGATGCTACTCCTATGGGAGATATATAACATAAATTTAAGTCTTGTTGGCTTTGTCTCTCATTTCCTGAAAGAACTTGCATTGCAAGTGTATTGTAATCTTTGTGTTGAAGATAATACATTGTGCAGGTTTTGGAGTGCTGGGGTTTTTTACCGAAAAGTTTTCCCCAGGGTATATCATTGTGTCATTCTCTATTTTTCTGTATGCATGGTATGTGGTTGTAATATCTTTGTTAAAGTAGTTTATGAATCTGAAATTTTAAAGATTTATAAGAATTTGCACAATACTCTCCTATAGAGATTAGCGTAGGAAGCTATTTTTGCACCTGAGTTTCCTTACAAGTGGTATCAGAGCTTGATCAACTTTTGATCCTAGTTGTTGGGTAGGGTTTTTTGAGCTGATCTCAAGTTTGAGTGGGAGTTTTTTGCAGAGCATTCTGAATCTTATTTGCAGATTGAGATGGCAAGTTCATCATATGGAAGAATGGAGGTGGAGAAATTCAATGGCACTAATTTTGAGTTGTGGAAACTCAAGATGGAAGACATGTTGGAAGATCGTGACCTATGGGAAGTGACTTCAAGTGCTACAAGACCAGCAACTATAGCTCAAGCAGATTGGGATATCAAAGACCGTAAAGCTAAGGGTCTCATAAGACTCTATTTAACTGATGCAGTCCTTCCGAATGTTCTAGATGAGAAAACTGCAAATAGTTTGTGGGAAAGACTTGCAGCCATGTATCAGGCCAAATCTCTGGTGAACAAGTTGTTCCTGAGGAAGAATTTCTACTCTCTATGAATGGAGGAAGGTGGATCCTTAACAGATCATTTAAATGCATTTAATTTGCTAGCTGCACAATTGACATCAGCCGGTGTCAAGTTAAAGGAGGTGGATCATTGCTACACACTTTTGTGTTCTTTACCAGATTCATGGGACCATCTTGTGATGGCTCTCTAAAGAAATTTAGTCACCTTCAAAATGGATGATGTGGTGTCTTCACTGCTATCAGAGGAGATGCGGAGAAAGGCTTTCATTTTGGAAAAAGAAGCCCTTGCTGTTCATGGGAGATCCACTGAAAGAGGGAAGAAAAATGACATTAAGTCTGACAATAAGGGTAGATCCAAATCCTGTGGGAAGTCAAAGACTTCCAATAAGTCCAAGGCAAAATGTTGGAACTGTGATAAATCTGGGCACTTCCGTAAAGACTGCAAAGAGCTGAAGAAGAAGAAGAAAGGTTCAGATTCAGCTTGAGAAAGATCTCAAGAAGATGGTGATGCATTCATCGCAGCTTTGGCAGCCCATGAATCTGATGATGTGTGGTTGGTTGACTCAGGTGCACCTTTTCACATGACCTCTCATTGAAACTGGTTCTCAAAATATGAAGAGTTTGATGGTGGAAAGGTGTACTTGGGTGATGATTCTCACCTAAAGATAGTTGGACGTGGAAGGGTCACTATCAAATTTCTTGATGGATGAGTAAAGGGAATCAATAGAGCTATGCACATTCCAGGTTTGGCACGAAACCTATTATCTGTAAGTATGCTGAATGATGTAGTTGTGCAAGTTGTTTTTTCAAAAGAAGGATGCAAGATGATGAGAGGATCGATAGTGCTTGCAAGGGGTACTAGGAGAGGTACCTTATTTCAGCTAGATGCATGTATTCCTCTATGTAATAGTTCTTCATCCTCACCATCTGAACAAGCAGTGAGGAAGTTTGTGGCTATTGGTTCTGATGGTAGTGCAAACACTTTGGAAGCTAAGCTTCCTACAGAAAAGATAATGTTGTGGCATATGAGATTTGGCCACATTGGTGAAAAGGGTCTCAGAACCCTCAAAAATAAAAATCTCATTGAAGGGTTAAATGATTGCAATCTTGAGTTTGACTTCTGCGAACACTGTGTCTATGGTAAACAAAATCGTGTTCAGTTTTACTCTAGTTCTCACAAATCTTCTGATGTTTTGGATCTTATTCATTCTGATGTATTTGGTCCTGTAAAAGTTCCTTCAATCTCCAAGTCTTTATTTTTTGTATCTTTCATAGATGATTACAGTAGAAGGACATGGATTTATTTCCTTAAAAGTAAGACACAAGTCTTTAGCTGGTTCAAGGAATTTAAAGCTCTTGTAGAGAATCAGACTACTAAGAAGATTAAGTGTGTGAGAACTGACAATGGTGGTGAGTTTTTCTCAGCAGAGTTTGAACAGTTCTATAAAGAACAAGGTATCGAGAGGCATAAGACAACTCCTTATACCCCATAGAAAAATGGAGTTGCAGAGAGAATGAACAGGACACTGATGGAGAAGGCTAGGAGTATGCTTAGTGGAGCTGGTTTAGAACAAAGGTTTTAGGCTGAAGCTATGGCCACTACTTGCTATTTGGTTAACAGATCTCCTACATCAGCCCTTGCTGGTAAGACACCCATGGAGGTGTGGTTTGGTAAGAAGCCTTCAATTAGACATCTTCATGTTTTTGGTTGTGAAGCTTATGCACATGTTCCAAAGGAGAAAAGATCTAAGTTGGAAAATAAAGCTGTTAAATGTATTTTCATCAGATACAGTGCTGGTGTGAAAGGATACAAGCTTTGGGATCCTATGACTAGTAAGGTGTTGTATAGTAGAAATATTATTTTCAGAGAGCTAACATCTTCTCCTATTGTGCTACAACCAGATGAAAAAGAAAAGGAAAAAGATGTTGTTCAGTTGCCTCCTACCCCTGAGAAGATTGAATAGAGAGACCATGTTGGGCCTAATGATGAGGAGAGCTCTAGCAGCTCTGATAGTTTAGAAGAAGAGGAAGAACAACCTCAACCACACCCCTTGAGGAGATCCATAAGAGAAATAAATCAACTAGAAAGGTTTGGTTATTCTATGTTAGATTCCAGTTGTTCCTTTGCTTTGATTACTAACACTGGTGAGCCTAGATCTGTGAAAGAGGCTTTGGGCATGGAAGATACAGGTTCCTGGATTGAGGCTATGGATGATGAGATGGCTTCATTGGAGAAAAACAAAACTTGAGACCTTGTACCTTTGCCTAAAGGGAGAAAATCTGTTGGCTGTAAATGGGTGTTCAAGAAGAAATTCTGTGCAGATGGTAGTGTTGAAAGGTATAAAGCTAGATTGGTTGCAAAGGGGTATTCACAGGTAGAGGGAATAGATTATGGTGAAATATTCTCTCTTGTTGCAAAGTTGACATCCATTAGATTTTTTTTATCTCTTACTGCATCATATGATTTAGAGATAGAACAGATGGATGTGAAGACAGCTTTCCTTCATAGTGATTTGGAGGAAGAGATTTATATTTTACAGCCTAAGCACTACATTGTTAAAGGTAAAGAATCCTTAGTTTGTAGATTAAAGAAATCTCTATATGGTTTGAAGCAATCTCCTAGGATGTGGTACCTTAAGTTTGATGCCTTTGTGTTGTCAATTGGATTTGTAAGATCAAAATTAGATCATTGTGTTTATTTTAGAGTTGAAAATGATCACCTTCTTATTGTTGCATTATATGTTGATGATATGTTGCTGTTTGGGAAGGGTAAGGGTATGATTTCTGATTTTAAATCTCAGTTGTCAGCACAGTTTGAGATGAAATATCTTTGGGTAGCTAGGTACATCATGGGTATGGAAATCAGTAGACACAGGTCTAATAGAAAACTTTGGTTGAGTCAGAGTAGGCATGTGAAGTCTGTGTTGGACAGGTTCAACATGGTAGATTGTAGACCACTATGTGTTCCTATTTCTATGGGAACAAAGTTATCTATAAATGATTGTCCAAAATCTCCTATTGAGGTGGAGGACATGAGTAGAGTACCTTATGCTAGTGCAGTTGGCAGTCTTATGTATGCTATGTTTTGTACTAGACCAGACATTGCCCAAGCAGTGGGAGTCTTGAGTCAGTTTATGGCTAATCCTAGACGGGTACATTAGGATGCAGTTAAGTGAGTATTCAGATATTTGAGGGGTACATCAGATTACTCCATATGTTATCATGGTAACTCTTCTAGATCTCTGCATTCAGTTTGTATTCATGGGTTTATGGATTTAGATTGGGCAGGTTTTATTGACAGCAGGAGATCCACCAGTGCTTATGTGTTCACTATGTTTGGTGGTGCCATCAGTTGGATGAGTAAGCGACAACCTATGGTTTCTTTTTCCACTACAGAAGCTGAGTACTTGGCTGCTACTCATGCTTGTAAAGAAGCCATTTGGCTTAGAAGATTGTGTTCTGATGTTGGTGTTGATGCAGAACAAATTACTATTTGGTGTGATAGTCAGAGCGCTATTTGCCTTGCAAAGAATCCAACTTTCCATGCCAGAATGAAGCACATTGATGTGCAGTTTCACTTTGTGAGAGATATGATGGAAGATGGAAAGGTAAATTTGGAGAAGGTAGATACTATGAAGAATGTTGTAGATGCATTAACGAAACTAGTGGGCACTGAGAAGTTCAGATGGTGTTCGAATTCTATGGGCCTTTTGGCCTATAGTGGTTAAAGTTCTTGTTATGTTCATGTTGCTCTTACAAGGTGTTCAACAAGTGGGAGAATGTTAGGAATAAGGTGTCTCAACCTTGGATAATTCCTATTCTTATTATTTGTTTTGTAAATATATTTTTTTGCAAATAATGTAATTAAGTGTGAGTGTACATGTCTAGTTGGCAAGTTGATGTGTCACTCCACTTGATGTGTCAGCATCTTGTGCGTAAGGAGATCATGACTGAAATGGTCATGATGGATTTCTATGACTCGTAAGAACTATTTAAGGAATGTGCTATGATAGGTGTAAGAGCATCTTATGACTTGGGCCTATTTGGGCACCCAAGAAGAAGTGGTTGGTGTGTGTAAGAGAATATGCCAAAAATAGGTTGGTATGACAGATTCTCTTACACTTCTCTTGTGACCATTATTTTTGGTGGATTCTATGACAAGCTGTCATAGTCTATTCTAGGGATGGATGCCTATTCTTGGGATTGCATGTAACAATTGTGTACATGTAGCTTTGTGCATGGGTCTTGGTGGTTGTGCCTATTTTTGGCTCCAGAGGAGTCTATATATATGATGCTGCTCCTATGGGAGATATATAATAGAAATTTAAGTCTTGTTGGATTTGTCTCTCATTTCCTGAAAGAACTTGCATTGCAAGTGTATTGTAATCTTTGTGTTGAAGATAATACATTATGCATGTTTTGGAGTGCTGGGGTTTTTTACCGAAAAGTTTTCCCCAGGGTATATCATTGTGTCATTCTCTATTTTTCTATATGCATGGTATGTGGTTGCAATATCTTTGTTAAAGTAGTTAACGAATCTGAAATTGTAAGGATTTATAAGAATTTGCACAATACTCTCCTATAGAGATTAGCGTAGGAAGCTGTTTCCGCACCTAAGTTTCCTTACACTATTTATTATGCTACCTGTAAAAAAGGCTCTGCAAACACTCAATACCTGATGCACACCTCTGAATAAAAAGGTGTACTATGTACATAATATAAACCAATTTTGTAGGTACCTACATCCCTTACTCTAATACCCTGGCCCATCCCTATCCTCCTTTCTTAGCTGAGTTTTACAAGTAATAATTTTTAGTTGCTTGGGGCTCTTCAAGCAAGGCCGGTAATACTAGTATCTACCTATAGCCAAATTTAATGTCTTTGTGCTAAATGACCTCCTATAATTTGTACTAATCCCCCTATAACTACCACAAACCTATTTTTTAGTAGAAATTCATATTAATTGGAATGTTACTGCATCTGTGTTAAAACCAAAAAAGTTTGTTAGAATATAAGCCTATGTATATTATTAGATATATCAATGCATAATTGTAACTTCGTTGGCTCCTAGATTGGCTAGCTTATCTGCCTCTGTATTACCCTCTCTATATGTGTGTCTTATTTCATACTTTGGGATTCCCTCGATAACTTGGTTAATCTCTTCTATTTTTGAGTTAAGGGACCAATTGGGAGTTTTATTGTTTCGAATGGCATTGATGATAATTTGTGAATCTCCTTCAATAACTACTTTGGATAAGTTGATCCTCCTACACAATTTTAAACCTTCTAAGGCTGCTATGCATTCCGCCATGTTATTCATGGAAGGATTTATGGGACTGAAGAACTTAGCGATGACTTCTGACTTCCAATTGTGAATAATCCCCCCAATACCTACTACCCCAGGGTTACCTCTAGAAGCTCCATCAAAGTTAATTTTATACCATCCCTCTCTTGGAGGGATCCATTTGCAAGAAACTCGGTCAGCCTTCACTTTGGGTCCCCCTTTGCCATTTAGGGGAGGAATATCTAATTTTGGCCATTTTGCTCTGATTTTGTTATCCCAATTCTTGAATGCCTCTTCATAGCTTAGCTTGTTTCTGAGATTACTATTGATATTTTCTACTATTGATGCTTCTATTTTATTTTTGATTGAACTCCATGGTAATTTTTGACCTGTGAAAATCCTCCTATTTCTTTCTTTCCATAATTCCCAGGCAACTATTATTGGGGAGATGGTCCATATATCCTTATATAGATTATCTTTATAAAGTGATGGCCATGCTTTAAGGTTAATTAATAGATCAACATGGAGAGCAGACTTCCAGCCTAAACATTGATGAAGCCAATTCTAGCAATTTTGGGCATACGGGCAGTTGAGGAGGATGTGATTAACATCCTTGGATTGACTCTCACACATGGGGCATCTGGACAGCCCTTCAAAACCCAATTTCTTAAATCTATCTGCTGTCAAAATTTTATTTTGCAAGGCAGCCCATCGAAACATACCCACTTTTGGGAGGCTAGATTTATTCCAGCAAAGGTTCAGAGGGATATCTATATTGTCCATCTTTTGTTCTCAGATAATGGTATTGTAGCCCTCCTTTATAGAATAATTACCATTCTTTGATCCTACCCAAATCAGTCTGTCTAATCTATTTTTAAGTACAACTTCTCTCTTTTCCATTATTAACGTAAATTTCTGCTTCTCCTACCATACAGAGTCAATTTCTTCTAAATTGTTTCATTTATTACTCTCTTTCTTACATATATAATCCTTGAGAAAGATGCCTTTGACTCTTTTACATTCTTCCATAAACTCCATGGAAAAAACCAAATTGCTAAGGGGAGTGAGACCTTCCCATGAATCCTCCCAAAAAAGAACCTGATCCCCTACACCTACATCCCACGATAACTAGTTATTAATAATTCCTCTACATTCTTTGATGAAATTCCATATCTTGGATCCTTTGAAATGTGTGGAGGACCTAAAGATGTTGATGGGATCCACATCGAGAATGTATTTCTGTAATAATATCGACACCCATTTACATCTAGGTTCCTTATACATTCTCCATATAAGTTTAGCTCCCAGGGCTTGGTTTTTCCATAGAAGGTTTTTAATGCCGAGGCCTCCCTTAGAAATAGGTTTACATAAGGTATCCCATTTTATTACGGAAAGTTTTTTGTCTTCTGATGGGCCTTGCCAATAAAATTCTCTAAACATTTTATCTAGGTTCTTTTTAATATTTATTAGTAAAGGGAGAATTGACATCTGGTACGTGGGTATGGCTGAAAGGACCAACTTGATCATAGTTGTCCTACCTGCCTTTGTTAGCCATCTTCCTTTCCATGAGCTCTTCTTAATTTGGACTTTGGTAATCACTTGTTGCCAGAGTTTGGAAGATAGGAGACCTTTATCTAGGTTAATGCCCAAATACTTACATGGAAACTTGCCAATTTTATAACCCATCAACTTACAAATCTCTCTTTCTACTCTCGGTGAGGTATTAATGAAGAAAATTTTTGATTTAGTGGGGTTAACCTGCTGCCTTGAGGCTTTCATGTAAATAGTTAGGGTTTCTTTAAATGCTTTAGCTTCTTGACAGTTATCTTGACCAGGTAGAATCGTATCATCTACAAACTATTGGTGTGTGGTATTTGGAATGTTTTTAGCGACCTGTAGACCTAAGATCTTTCCTTCCAAATGTCTCTTTGTTATAGATCTTCCCAAAGCTTCTGCCATGATTACATATAGAAAGGGGGACATTGGGTCCCCTTTCCTAATGCCTCTTGAGATACTAAAGAAGCCTTCCGGAGTGCCATTAATTAGAACTGATATCTTAGGGGTTGAAATACAATTAAAAATAAGATTGACCCATTGCTTAGAGAAACTGAAAGCTTCCATGCATTTGCAAAGGAATCTCCATTCCACTTTTTCATATGCTTTTTGAATGTCTATTTTCATAAACATACTTGGTACCTTTGTCATTTGAGCAGTATGGACTAATTCTTGTGCTATAATTATTCCATCTAGGATCGATCTATTTGCTACAAAACCTGTCTATTCTTCAAAAATTATATTGGGTAACAGTGTTTTAAGTCTATTTGCTAAGCGTTTAGAGAGGATCTTGTATATTGTGTTACAGAGGGATATTGGCCTGAAATCTCCAGGATCCACACTTTCATTTTTCTTTGGGATTAAAGCAAAAAAGGTGTTATTGATTTCACTTAGCAGGGACCCCACGTTCCTGGTAGCTTCCACTGCTTGCCATACCTCTTCCCCAATAAAATGCCAACACTTCTAGAAAAAACCTACTTGAAAACCATTTGGACCTGACACTTTATTTGGGTGAAGTTGGAATACTGCCACTCTGACTTCTTCAAGGGATAACTTATTATTTAACATTTTATTATCGAGCTCCATAATCAGTTTAGGAATGGCTTTAAGCATTTCATTTTGTGCTGAAAGGTCAGATGCTTCTGCACCATTGAGAAGGGTATGATAGAAGTTCGTAATCACACTCGATATCTGCTTAGGGTCCTCATTTATAAGCCCATCACTAGACTTAATTTTAGCTATTTTGTTGATGCTTCTATTACACTTAGTGGTGTTATGAAAAAATTTTGTATTGTTGTCTCCTTCTTTTAACCAAGACTCCCTAGATTTTTGTCTCCAAAAAATTTCTTCTTTAAGAAGAATATCATTGTACTTAGCCATTAATTCCTTTTCTCTATGATAGCTTAGTTCATCCATACCTTGTTCTATAACTAAATTGTTGAGGTCAGCTATTTCTTGCTCCAAACGATCCTTTTCTTCGAAGATATTATTAAAATTGTTCTTATTCCATTCTAATGCTTTATGTTTAATAATTTTTAATTTTGCTGTTAAACAATACATTTTAGATCCTTTTATTGACATTTGTTTCCACCATTCCTCCAAGAGATTTATAAACTCTGGGTTTTGGAACCACATAAACTTGAATTTGAAAGGACTTCTAGTTGGTTTGGAATCCTCTATAATAGTGAGCCTAACGAGAAAATGATCCAATCCTGCCTCTGGCAGAATCTCTGCACTATACAATAAGTTACAAATTCCATCATTCATCTTAACAAAGAATCTATCTAATTTTTCTGCTATATGGCTAAAACCTGCTCTTCTATTGTTCCAAGTGTAAATGTCATTGTTTGTGTTTATGCTAATTAGATTATTGTCCGATGCCCATTTACTGAAATCCTTATGAGCTTGTGATATATATTGAGAACCCCCATATTTCTCTTTTGTATCTAAAATAGCATTAAAATCCCCTCCAATAAAGAAGAGGGATTTTGAATTTACGGATAAAAAGAGGTGGATTTCCTGCTAGACTCTCCTCTTATCCTCATTAAGTATGGGGCCATATACGTTAATTAAGTTGAATTTTAAATTAGACTTTAGACTTTTAATTTCTAGAGCCAACCAGTTACTATTATGGGATAAAGGTGTGGTTGCTAACTTCCTAGGATCCCATAATATTGCTAACCCTCCAGAAGTACCTATTGAGGTCGCATACTCTGCTTTCCATATGCCTAATTTTTTGCTGAACTTGGAGCTTTCAACTTTATTCAATTTAGTTTCCTGTAATAAAATAATTTCAGAGTCAAAATTTTTAAGGTATCTTTTAATTAATCTCTTCTTATTAGGGGCATTTAGTCCCCTAATATTCCATGTAGTGACTTTCATTGTTCATGGGGAAGGCACTTCCCCTTCCCTGTGTTCAGAATATCAGCTAATTTCTTTTGATTACCTGAATTTCCATCTATGGTTCTGAGTTCAACAGCTGATTTTCTCCCTCTTTTCTTTTTGATTCTGTTAATATTTGGTGTACTAAGGCATCCTCTATTCATTTCTATTCCCAAATGTCTATTTTCATTAGTTATGCCAAAGAGGCCTTCTATGGAATCTTTAACCATTGACATGTTTCCCGCTATACTGATGATCTTGTCCTGCTGCCCTGCACTCACTTGTTCTGGTTCTGTTTGTATATTGATCTCATTGTTATCTATAATCTCTTTACCATAGATCTCAATTACCTCATCTAGATTCTTTGGTATTATCACATTAAGGGATTCTATTTCTATCGGGATTGTTGTTTCTGGTTCCTTCCCCTTGTGTAGTGATTCGGTATCATTTATATTGCAACAGGGAACCTCTTTATTGGTTCCCTCATTTCTTGAGCCTTCATTTTGAATAGAAATAGGGTCCTTTTTTGGACTCTGTCTGTCTTCACCTTTATCCTTTGCATTTATGTCATAGTCTCCTAGGAGCCTATCACCACTTTGATCAGGGGTTTTTAATAGTTGTATTGTTTCATTATTCTCCTTCTCTGCCTGAACTAAAGTTGCATTGCTGATATATCTAATTAATGTTTCTCTCTGGTAATTTATTTCCTCCAGATCAAAAATTTCATCCATGAACATTTTCATAAGATCCTCTACAAGAGATTCTCCTAGGCACTTTATAATTTGGTCTGCTTCCTCATTACATTTTTCTTTAGGATCCCTATCTGCTGTTGTGGATGAGCCCTCTGGGTTCACTGATTGATCTGCTAATAAATCTGTATCATCTTTGATAGTCTTGCTTTCTATCTCTATCTATTCTGTTTCCAAAAATAGAATACCCTCCACATTTGGGTTGGGCATACTGTTATCAGCTAAGTCCCCCATTTCCAAATTAAGAACTGGATTTCTATTGTCCTCCTTCTACATTTCTTTATGAAGAGAGGGGGAAACTATTGCCTTTTCCTCTCCTTCTAAGGGGCAAATTCCTGTATCCTTAATCTCATGTGGAAGGTTGTTTATCAGTTTGCCCTTATCTTCCCCTAAAGTTCTAGGCTCAAATTGAGATATAGGTCTATCTGCATTATATTCTTTAGGTCACTTTATATTAAAACCTCCCTTGCCCTTACAGAAGTGGATTTCATAATCATTGCTAAATTGATTTAATGGATTAGTGCTTGCTTGTTCTATATTGGTAGCTTTGTTAATTTCCATATAATCTTCTAAGATAATTGGGTTAACAATAATAGAGTTAGAATTGAAACTTAATTGTATAGGAGAGATATATTTTTGGTGGTAATCCAATTCTACAATGATTATCTAATCTACATGCATGTTTGTTGTTTCAACCATTCTAATAAATCTACCAATCTTATTTCCTATAATGCAAAAAATATCCTAACTAGACAATTCCAATGGTACATTCTTAATGGTTACAACTTTTTCAACTTTAAAATTCTTTAGATACATGGGATTGAATAGAGGGATCCAATCAAACAAAGCAAAAGGAGTACTTATAAATTTAAGACACTTTTTTATTTTAATGCTATTTTTAATATCTATATTATTTCAAACAATATACATGAAATTTTCCATGAGTCGAGAAATACTTACCTCTCTGGGAAGTAGTGATGTCAGTACTATGACTAAGATATTGATAGGAACCCCTGTACCTTTCCATATGCAGATTAAGCCTGTGTCTGCAAGGTATTTCTGCTTTTGGACAACAACATCACTATCTAGGATGAGATTATCATAGTGCATACCAACCTTTGAGATGCCTTTATTCAGATCCTTACTACGCCTATGGGGAGGTGTATATGTGAGATTCTGGTGATTATTATTTTGCAGAATAGAGTATTGCTTGTGTTGCTTACAATCAGATAGAGCGGGCCTTGCTAATCTTTTGCGATGTGGAGGGCTACAGATTTTGGTAGTTGCAATGTTCCTCCAATCCCCCATAGAAAAGGAAGGATTTTTGGCTATAATAGGGTAGGGTTTCCTTTGCTTAGGTTGTGCTATCACATCTTTCTTGCTCTGATGTGCTGGCGCCCTATACATTTGAACCCTAATTTCCTTACCTATCATAACTCCCTTCCTTTTATGCGGGGGCGAGTAAATGCCATGTAAGTTTTCCTTCTTACTTAGTAAATCAAATGCATTCCTTAATGGTAAACTATTATCAATGTGAGCTGAAGTAGAAACCCTAACCTTATTCTTCCTTTTAACCAAATGCCATGCCCAATTTTGATCTATGAAGCGCCCTGAGGTTGCCTGTGCTGTAACTTTTCCTTCCCCTGAATCTGACTAGGGTATATTGGCATTATGATCTAAATTAATTCTAGATTCATGAATACTAGCGTACCCACTACTAAGCTTGGCCCTTAATGCATACTTGGTTTTTGCAAACATATCAAGCTGCCTATCCAGAGATTGAACTGTAAAAATGTTAAATGTAGGTTCATTGTTCTGCCCTAATTTCTTAAAGCCAATCGAAGCCTCTGCTAAGGAACTAAAGTTCTTTTCTTCAATCCCTCTTTCTTTTAGAGAAGATCTGACCATGCTTTTCTCCTTCTGCTTAGCAATGAAACCCTTTAAGTGTTCATAATCTGATCGATATGATCTTTGGTCTAGTTCCCTACATTCCAACATTTTGTGCCCATATAACAAGCAATTGAAACAATAACCAGTAAAAACCTTGGCATCTCTATGTTCCAAGCTAGTGTTCGCATGAAAGCCAGCCTCGGGGGAAGAAGATGGAAGCAAGACGCCCTGCTTTCTTGCCTCCTCTTTTTGATGGAAAAGGAGCCCTTTTCTAATCTATCATTGCTACAGAAAAGACTTTTGCTGAATTCATATTTTCTTCATATCTCGCAATAATAATTATATTAATTATTAAATAATAAATATACTAATTAATATCATTTAATTAATATAATTATTAAATAACAAATTAAAAAAATTAATTATTAAATAATAATTATATTAATTAATAGTATGTATTAATTAACATAATTATTAAATAATAAAATTAATTAATTAATTAATATTATTTATATTAATTAATATTATTAATATTAATTAATATAAATAATAAATAATAAAAAAATGCAAGTTTAAAGGGCCTCAGCCCTGGCATCGCGGGGCCCGTGCTGTCAGCGTGGTACCCCACGTGCAGGGGCCCCCGTCCTGCCTTAGCAGGGTGGTACCCTATGCGTGGCAAGGCCCATCCTGCTATGGCAGGCATGTACCTACCTTCGCAAGGCCCGCGACCAAACATCATGTGGGGTGGGGTGTGGGGCCCACGCACCCCCCCCCAAAAAAAAGAAATTGATAATTTTAAAATTTTTTTTTTTGAAAACGTGTTTTTTAATATTATTTTTTTAAAAAAAACTAACACTTATTTTGGTGTTCATTTATGCATTTGACCATGTTAATGGAAAATGTTTTTTTGAAAGGTATTTTTTTTGTAAGTTTTAAATTTTACTACTACATAATTATATATATATATTTTTTTGAAGGTCCTTTTTGACCTTTTTGGGGTGACGACCCAGGTGGGTCCCCCATGGTGACTAGACCTAGATAAGATAGGTTAGAATATTTTTTTTTTGTTTTAGAATGCAAGTGGCAAAGAATAATATTAATTTATGATTGTGGTATTGGAAAATGTATGGGAATTTATCCCATACATTTTCCAGAGACCTGTAGGTTTCTATTTCATCCTTTTCTTTTGAGTTTTAAACTAGTTTGTTTTCTCTCTTTTGTGAAGATAATAGGAATAGATTTATTTGTTGAGGGAATACTTACAACACTATTTGTCTAAATAAATGACTAAAATTTGAAGGATATACTTTGACTAATAATGTACATAGCTAAGTATTCAACATTTCTCAAAGGCTATTGCTCCTCAACAAGATACTAATATCAAAATAATCCAGAAACCTTGCATTGAAAGATAGAGAGAGAGAGAGAGTTTATTTTTAAACAAATCTTTTCTTTGCACTAACATTTCTATTCAAATGAAATATTTACAATGGACTATAATGATACTAGAATAACTTTTCTTCTTTATAATTTTTCAACATGTATACATAAAGTTTTATCAATGAGTAAATAAACAATGTCCTCACAAAAACTAATCCAACAAAATCTTTTTATTTTTTTTTCAAATGAAATAATACATTGTCCATTCCTTATTTAATATAACATGAATACACTGAAATCTTCCTTTGAGCATTATATTAGTTTCATAAGGAAATGAATCTATCCAAATGGAAAAAAAACACAATACATTACTCAAGACTTTGAATACAACAACTCTTTGATACAAACATAGATTTGGAGTGTTATCTCCATTAGATAAATACATTGAGCTCAAGGGATCCTCAAGATTCCCTTACAATAACAATAAAAATAATACAAATAGGATCCATATCAACTTTTGAATACATCCTCAACTTCCTTCAAGATTACAACTTCAAACATGAAGTCTTCAATAGCTTCCAATCCTATAATAAAACAATATATAGGCCATGGAGTGCTCACCTCCCAACCTAGGCTTCTATGAAGCCACCCCCAAACTTGGGGAACCATCACATAAACAAGGTTACATACAAGAAAACCAAAACACAATAACACATTAAGTACATTTAAATTCCCATCCAAGGCTATGAACAAAGAGTCTCCAAATGACTCAAAAATTGGGGTGAAGGTGGAACTAAATCCCAAGGGGAAAAAGAACATTTCATAAAATAAAAGACAAGCCTACTCTTGGCTTTCTCATCACACATCTTGCCATAAAATTTCAACCCAAAGAAAATCCTTATGACCCCCAAGGCTTCAAGCCATACATTCTCTTATGACACCTAAAATATAAAAACAAATGACTACATGGAGCCCATACATCCATGTTTCTTCCTTCTCCATACCAAGGAGAGACTCTACACCCATGGTTGTCCCAAAATTCCCTTCATCCCCAAGGCTACTCTTCCCTCCCAAGGGTGAGTGTGGCCTTGAGAAAACTCCCTTCACAACAATACAAAACAAGGAGTCACAACAACAACAAATCTTCACATTTACAAAACAAAAGGACTTGCACAACATCAAGCACAAGATTTTCATATTCATCTACTACATAAAATAACAAGATCTTCATTGCATAAGAACATGAAGAACACAATATCAAATTACTAACATACAAAAATAAAAATACACATGAGAACTCTTTCCACATGAAGCATCAACAAGTAAAATGAGGAATACCAGCAACCTAGATTCAAGCTTATGGAAGTAATTTGTTGAAGAGCCTCCTCTTTTTCCTATGTCTCCTTTCTCCAAATTGGCTATGTCTCTAAGTTAGAAAGTGGGTGTTCAAACTCTTCCAAAAGTAGAGTCCCCTCTAAAAAGGCCTCCACACAATCTCCTATGGATAAGATCTCATTCTCATTGGGTGGTCTTCCCTAAGTTCCTTATATAGTTTTCAAATATGGACTCCTAAAAAAGTTGGCCAAAAAGGTGAACCAAAGACTTGCATCTTAATTGGATGGAGCTCTAACCAAGACTTTACTTCAAAAGTGGATTTTCGGCCATTTTGAAAATCTAACTTTTGGAGGGGTCTTTTGGTCAACTATGGGGTGTCCTATGGTTAAAAATACCCTTATCCATAGGTATATTAAGTGGGCTCACTAAAAAAGGCCTAAACACACCCTAGGCACCTTTTAAGCCCCCCAAAAACCTATGTAAAGCTCAAATTCGAAATTCATGAAATGACATCACCTCAAGCTCCTTATACAAGAGATTTCTTATGGGGATCCTCAAGGTACTATCCTAGGTTGATGGGCATCCAATCCGCAAGTGGACATGTCATGGCCACAAGTACACACGTGTCAAGTGACACAACAAGAATGACACATCACAAGCCATGTGGCATATCCACTTGGGCATACTCACAAATAGATAACATTAACAATTTAGCATATAGATTAAATACATTCATATACATTACTTTCACAAATAAAATATGATACAATGAGGTTTTTGCCGCTCATTAGAAGCAACCTTGGCTCGAACTAATTTTCACATAGGTCTATGATTTGGTTCCCTGAATTTACCATGGTCTAATTCCCTACACACTAAAGTCCAACATCAGTAGTCCAAGGAAATAAATACATGTAAATTCATAACATTAATGGTAAAGATAATTCATCTGAAATATCATAATTCACATTGCATAATCATTCATCTATAACTTACATACAACTCATCATGAAATATACAATTCATCACTAAATTAAGCTTATAACATTATCATTGCATATATAATTCAATTGCAATTAAATATCATCATGACATCATATTCATTCATCAAATCCACTTAATCACACATAAAGGTTCCAAACAGATATCATAGTATTCATTGAAATAAAATAATAAAATGTGCATCTAACCTCTAATGTGATAAAATGGTGAATTCACAATAGTGGGTTACACTTTTTTGCCTAAACTGATATTGAACTCTACATTTTGAAAAAAACTTTCAGATTCGAATACATATTCTTGTTAAACCATTTGAAATCAGAAGATGAAGTAAATTAGAGTCTTTTAAGATTTAGTATCTAGATTCTAAATATATATATATATATATATATATATATATATATATATATATATATATATATATATATATATATATATATATATATATATATATATATATATATATATATATATATATATATATATATTATATTTTAATTGATTTTATTGGTTTTTTCTTTCTCCCACAAAAACTAGTATGTTGCTGAAAACGTCATTTTCAAATAGTTACATTGTTTTCATAAAGCATAACTTTTTTTCTAAAATAGATATCAATGTGATTCTTTCAAATTTATTTTTTAACGTCCATATGAAGGGCATGCAATTGGTTTGATGACATTATCATTATTATTTTATATTTTATTAACGTTTGAAGTTGACTAAATCATAATTTTGACATACCTTGACTACATAGCTTATAACTTGTTGTGTATTTGTCTAATTTAATCTTTTATTTTTTTGATAGAAAGAGAACTTCAATACCTAGGGAATAGATATTTTTTATATATTTTTTTTCTCTCATTTACTACTTTTCCATAAGCATCAAACATAAAGGTAGACATATGGTGAAATATCTATGTTTAGTAAAACTAAAAATATGAAGTCATAATAAACTTAATATATATTAACATTATAATCATTGTAAATATTTTTCATAGTAGTACCTTACTACATACATAGGTTTTTCAAATGGATTCATTTGATCTACCAAAAGATAAAGTCGAAGTGATTTTTATCAACATTTTAATAGGTGCAAAGGAGACTCAATTGTAGGTATGAATGATGAGTATAGATGTTATATAATTTTTTTTTTATCTAAGAGGCTTTGAGCTAACCATTTGTAATTAATTCCTTTAAATGGAACCTCTCAAGGCTTAAATAATCATATTTTATTAAAAAACTGTTATTTCAGCAAAAATCAACATGTCTAAAAAAGTGTAACCCACTATTGTGGGGTCACCCAAAACCATAATATAAAGTGTTAGAAACTATAATGCATCAAAATATATCATCAAATATGTCTATCTCAAATGTAGAAACTGAAGGGCTATGACAGGCTCAGGGTGAGGCCTCACAAGCTATTAAACTGTAGTTTTTATTCAACCCTCAAATAGCATGGTGATAAAATATTCAAACATAGGATGGTCATCATTATAATTGGGAGACATATATATACATGTTTGCTTCTACATACAACCACTAAAAATGGTAGAATGGAAGGTAGATAATAATAGATGAGAAATAAAATAGAAGCTTGATCTATAACTGTCTCCAATATTTATTTTGGTATGGTTTAATGGAAGAGTATTTATCATTTCCAATTTTCTCATTTCAATCGAATGGTAGTTCAAAATGGAACAAAGCTACTTTGCAATAATTAAGATAGGTGTTTATAAGAAGAGCTCATGGGTTTATAGGACCGATTAAAGACAAGGCACTGCCAATCATCCCAAAATGTGTTTCAACTACTTAAACACATTGACAAGATGAAAAAATCTAAAATTTCCACCGTGAACTTTCAGCTAAAAGAAATACTACCTGAAAACATTAAGGATGGAGTTGTTTCCTGACAATCCAGGCAATCAGGCATTAAGCTCTGAATCGATTCATGATAGCAGATTGGGCATAATAAGAAACTTCTCTTCAGAGATGATTGTAATTAAAATAACAATAGAAATTACTTCATACAGATGAACTAAGGAAATAAATCTTCAATCCAAGCCTATCGTACCCATTGGCGGCAATAGAGAGAGATAAAAGAAATATAAATAAATACAAATCATTCGCAAGGTACTATAATCGCGACAACCAATTGTAGATGGGGTTAAAGAAGCTCAATAGAGGTTAAATTCATAAAGGATATTAATGTCAAGAAGCCATAATTGGGGTTAAAATGTGGCTTGAATAGATAGTTCTTCCTAATATAGACATATCGAAGCAATGCATTCTTTTTTTAGAGACTATCTTTAACACTAGGAAATATGTAGAAGATATCATCGATGTTCAAGATGATAATGTTAATCTTCTAACAAGAATGTGTATACACAGCTAAATCTAGATAAAAGTTGTGGAAGGTAGCTATTATTTCATAACTTAAGCTGACCCAAAACAAAATTAAAGATAAGAAAAAAAAATCTCATTACCAGCCGACAGCTTGGTTGGTTGAAAGATTATTTAAATACATAACACATTTCTTGGAATTGAAAAAGAATCATTTGCAAGAAGTAATTTAAATGTCTACATTCACTATCTTCAGCAAGTAGTACAAAGGAATGAAGAAAAATATAATGACAAGTTTCATAAAAGAAACACCCAAGTAAAACACAACACTTGAATGCATAGTACATAAAAGAAATAATTTTTTTTTAAAGATGGTCTGAGTTGAAACCTGGAAGATCAATTTACTCTGTGTGTAGTGTGCCTTTGTAAGGCCTCAAGGGACAATTCTTTTCTAGCTCCGTGTATCTTCTATTCAATAAAATTTACAAGTTTTCTTTCCTTCTTCCCAAATCAAGAATCAATTTTCTTTTCTAGTTTCCCTATTCAAGAAGATGAGTTTTTTGTTTGTTTTAATTCTTTTCACAAAAATGAGATGTTATCTTTCCTTTGTTTTCTCCAGAGTTTAATAGCCACTCTCCCTAACCACTTCCTCCCATCCTCCTTTACTTTCCTATCATTAGTTTTTTAAAAGAAACCAATTAAATTTTGAAACAAAATAAAAAGTGTGATGATATCCATTACAAGTGGAAAAATGGTGTTAGTTTAATATTCTTTTAATTGAAATTTATTACATTTTCTAGAATAAGACCTATTTCAAATAGATCAATAGTAATAGATTCTCAACCATTAAACCATACACATATATGTCAATGCCAAATGAAAATAAAGGAATAATACAAAGGTATAAAGACATATTCTGGACAGAAGACAATATTGAGTTTTTCTCCTTAAAATTTGACATCAAAATCATTGAAGAAGGGTTGCTAAGGCAAGAAGCCTAGTCATTACCACATTTTCCATTCAACCTTGCTACTAAGGCATCTCATATTTGTCTGAATCTGGTGAGATCTCTCTATGGGGACCATGGATATCCTCTCGAAGAGAAATTCCTTTAAAGCAAAATTTTCTCCATTTGCAGATATCTTTGTCTTCAATCTTGTAAATATTGAACCTTCTTGACGACACAATTAGTATCTTTCGAAGTAAGTGAATATGTGAAGGTTTGCATGAGGGTGGTTTAATTTCTACTTTCATATAAAGGGCTCAAATTGGTTTGTAAGTGAGATTAGAAAATAAGATTCGAATATGTGTTCTTAGAGGTATGAAATAATCTATCCCTTTACATGGTGGTGTAAAAAAAATCCTTTGATGTAGCTTCATTTTTTAGTAATAAAGATAATAGAAAAGATAAATTATACAATTGCCAAATTTGAAGAGTTTGAATTTCACATGTGGAAAATTAAAATACAAGTGCTTCTAATTGAAAAAGATCCATGGGATATTGTTAGTGGAATTGTTAGGAAACCCTAAGATCTGGATGAAGCAACGAAGTGGATGGAGAAAGATCATAGTGCCACAATATTGATTAGTCTTGGTTTATTAGACACATATTTTTATCATATTTATTTATCAAAGACATCAAAAGAAATATGGGATCGGCTCAATATTTTGTTTGGTTCATGAGCCTCTAGTGCCAAAATATCCATAAAGAAAAAAATGTTCGGGTTGAAGATGAATGAGGGAGATAATATTGCTCAACATATAAGTACATTTTTCTCTCTTCTTAATCAACTTGTAGGTGTAAACTCCAAAGTTGTTGATGATGATGATGCCAAGGTGATCTTACTGAGAAGTATGCCATCAAGGATTGATATGATTATTTTCACATTCAAAAAAATGAATCCTAGCTAAGAAACTATAATTTGTTCTCTAATAGATAAATAAAATAGAGCTGATAAGGGTCATGAAATTGTTGAAGAATGTTCTTATGTTTCTCAAAGAAAATCTAACATTTCAACTAGA
This sequence comes from Chamaecyparis obtusa, assembly GCA_027943335.1. Classification (NCBI taxonomy): domain Eukaryota; kingdom Viridiplantae; phylum Streptophyta; class Pinopsida; order Cupressales; family Cupressaceae; genus Chamaecyparis; species Chamaecyparis obtusa. Next base: position 1,545,415 of record BSBK01002443.1, on the reverse strand, counting down.
AAAGAATTCAAATGCTTTTATTGTCATAAAAATGGACATGTGCAGATGAATTGCATTTAGCAGGTCGAAGATCTCATCAATGGAAAGATGAAGGAAAATACAGCTTTTGTTGCAAATGAAGGTGAGACACACTTTTATGGATTTTTAGTAGGGTATGTGCAAGATCACGAGGAGCCAAAAAGTGGCGATGTGAAAAATATTCACTTTTCACTCGTCCAAAAGCGCATGAAAGCACTTGTTGACTTTTTAGTAGGCCTGGGTGTCAGTACACCTGGACAAACCTGTCACCAAAGCACAGACATTATCGGGTACCCGATAACTGTGGCATAAATCCGAAACCCGCGAGCCCTTTTCTTCATTTCCTTGCGCAATTTTCTTCAAGTTTCTTTTCGCAATTTTCATATACCTGAAATATTTTTGGGTACCTGATATTGGAAACAACAAATTTGACTCTGAGCATATTTGGTAAGTAGTTATTTGTATAATTTTTATTAATTTATTTCATTTTCATGCTAAATGTAGCATTTTATTTTAAATAGGGTTTTGTATTTATATTTGTAATAATATATGAAATTAGATTGAAATTTAGATTTTTTTTAAATTTAATCAGGCATGGCTGACAACAATGAAGAAAATAACCCTCCTGCACCAAATAACGATCCCAAAAATAATCCCCCATATCTAAACCCTAAATCTTTACAAGATTTGATATAAGAAAATTTCAACACAATACGAGGTTTCCAAAACACGTATCAAAATATACCTACATTAGGTCCCATGCTTGCCACACTAAATACAATTGTTGGAAATATTGACACACTCATGCAGCAACATAATGCTACTCTTCATTGGCATGATGATATGCATGCCCAATTTGATGACGGGCTTGTCCATGATGGGATTACAGCCCTTAATATAACCAAGGAAGACATAGCCACCCTTTTTGTCGATCCTAAAACTAGAATACCAGTTGACAACAAAAAGCCCAAATTATCAATAAAATGGTGCACAAATGAAGCAATGCGCACAAACTTTTGGGATCGCTGGTGGATGGTTTTTGATAAACCACCCCATAGAAATTTGGAGGTCGCATTTTATTTCATTAAAAAATTGTATGTTGAGTTTGTGCTTGGTCACCATGTTGATTATTGGAGTATGAGGCCCAACATGGGCGTAGGCATAGGAGCTCCTTAGACTAGGCCATCTTCCCAGCACTGAAAGGCCACTACCTTTGTCCCCCCCACTGATGTCGCACCCCCTCCTCCAGTGCAGCATCACGATATCATTGTAGAGGCTGCCTCGCAAATTATTAGGGCCATTCATTTACTGAGTGATCAGTTGATCACATAGACTAGGTCAATGTTGCCTCCTGTGGATACTACTAGCACATCAACATCTCTTCAGAGTTCACATGTATGCAATCCCCATATGTGCATTATGTGCAGGCATATGTGCCTCGGACCGCTTACTGATTCTAATACATATCAGTTTCATGATATTGATGAGGAGGATACAGGAGATGCAGCTGCAGAGGCTGCAACACCTCATGGAACATCTACATCTCATGGGAGTGCTCAGGAGGTGCACACATAGCCATTGACTCCTATTGATATGGTAAGAGTAAACATTATAAATAAATTTGTCACATGACTTATTTAATTTAAAAATAATTTATTTATTTAGATTAGTTTTAATGATTGCATGCACTTATGTATATATATTTTTTCCATTTATGTTCAATCGATGACACAGGAGGAGGTGAGACAGGTGGATGAGTCCACACTTTTGGCCATTTCATTTGGTCTTGATGACTATATGCTATATTATAAATTATGTACCCATTAGTTATTTTTTGTATCATTTGGTGTATATGCTTAAATCTCTATCAATTAGAGCAATAAAATTCATACATTTACTAATATATATTGTCATCCTATTGTGTTCTTGCAAGCTACAACCGATGTCAGTGGGGGGCATGAGGGGGTTCCTTCATCAGGTCTCAACAAAGGAAAGGTAGTTAATTGTTTAAGATTAATTATGCATGCATATGTATGCCACTTGTGTGTAGTAATAAATATTTTACTTACACTTTATTGTATAGGGTGTGGCTATTGATGATGTCCTGACACCAGTTCAGCAGCGTAGGGTTACAGGCATCTCGATTCAGAGTGATAGCTGGATTGTACATAGACTTTTACATATTGTTATTTGTATTTTGTAACCAGGGTTGCTATGATGAAGTACATTGATATATAATTGACAATCTATTTACTCTCATAGGTTACTCCGACTATGAGGGAGGGCCCACAAGAATCTTTCATTTCTTTGTTGACCTATCCCACTATTCCAGAGGATGGATCAGTAGATGTAAGTTTTAATTTTAGTTCAATCAATTTATAATTTTATTATGCTATCATCCTATTTTGTAGATTTATTACTCTATGTTGCACCACTCTACTAATCTCATTATTGCAAATATATATTTATAGGTCAGAGTTGGTATTGTTGGCATGGTCCCTTCGCTACTTAGGACTTATGCTAGGACACCTGATCATGGTAGGTGATCGAGAGACCAGGTACAAATATTTGTATTTAGTTATAATTCTAATTAAATTATTGTTTGAATTATGAATTTTATATATATATATATATGTGTGTGTGTGTGTGTGTGTGTGTGTGTGTGTGTGTGTGTGTGTGTGTGTGTGTGTGTGTACAAATCATATAAAGTAAGCAATCTAACTTTGGTTTGAACTCATTTTTTATGCAGGATCAATCAGAGCCTAACACTTCTTCAAAGAGGGTACATTTTGATGATCCCCCTACAGCATAGGATGCAATTTTAGTTTTGTGGTCATTTAGAGATGACACTTGGCACATTTTGAGATGGCATATATGCCACATTGTACACCTTAAAACATTGATTTTGTAGAAATTTTGAAATGGCATGTGCCATATTTGTATATGGACATACTTTTGATACATTTGATACATATATAGAACATGCTCATTTATATGTTATATTTGCATCATCTTTTGTATATACATATTTATTATTCATGTTTATGGAATTGAATGGTGAAGTTATATCTTGACTATGATTTAAATTATATTTTGTTGAAGTTACATTTATTTTTCTTTACTTTGGAATACCCTGTTCATGGAGCTTATTATGTTTGAGGTTTAACTTCTATAGATTTCCTAGATTTCTGGGGCTTAACTTTCCCTGTGCCTAAGATGATGATGAGGCCATCAGTACCGATACTGAAGATCATTTCTTTCCAAAACAAAAACCATGCCATCTACTCTTCATCACTAAATTAAAACTTCAATCGCTGCTAATATGAGAGTTTCATTTACCACTTCTATGAATTTTCATATACAAATTCTATACCATCAATTATATCGCTATTTTTCATTGTGTGCACATTTAGTCTCATACTTGCACTGCTAATTTCATATATTATCATTTTCAATGCTTTTTGTTCGCACTTATAATAATTTTAACTGCCGACAATAATGTTTCAATATCATCGTGTATGCAGGAGCCTTCGTTTCATCCTATAAAAAATATCCATTAACGTATAAGCTTATGGTCTTCATTTCCAATCTTCGATATTACCATTGATAGATATGACATGTGACTATTGACTTTTTCATTGTGTATAATATATGATTGCTTATGCAACATGATATCCCTCATACTTACAAAAACACATCTCTTGAATATATCATCTCTCAAATGTTCATTGAATGATTTTAATATTGCCTTCGAACTATGCTTAGCACTGTGTATATTTATTTTTTATTACTGCATGGCTCCTTCAAATGTCTTCGTACACATATGTTTAATCAATCTTTAACTCATGTTGTTTTCACTTAATTTGATGAAGTTGTTGCTTCATGGGTTGATTATTGCTAACTGGACATTCATGATGAGTTTTACTTTACCGCCTCTTGTAATATTCTTCCAAATAATATCTTTGTCATCTTTGTAATATGCTACAGTTGTTAACATCTACAAGGAAATGAAATTTATTTGGGTTGAATTTGATCATTAATTGTTGGTGTTTATACTTCACTCCATTCGAATGTTGATATGATGCTTAATGTTCCAATGTTGCAAAGTTGCATAGTTGTCGACAAGTTATTTATTCAATAGTCTTTGCTATCTATCTTATTTTTTATGTCCACTTAATAGTATGTGTTCATATATCTTGTGAGCAATCAAAAAACCTTCAATGACATCAATGACAACCTTATCAAATCTCCAACATTATTTCTCAAAAGCAAGGCCCTAATTTTTGTAAAAAATTAAGGCTCCATCAGGTGGAATGAGGTTGTCACTAGCATTTACCCAGCCAACCAAAGCCGATGGAGTAGATGGTTTGATGCCAGGTCAGATGGTTTGAAAGATACACTACTGAGCCACTTTTAACTAACCCTCACTGCAAGTTTTGGCATCGACTGAGCTCACCTTGGAAAATGCAAATGAAGTCGAATCACCCAAAACCAAGAGAGGTTATTATAGACCTCAAAAACACAATCTTGTAGCACCTAATGGTTTTTTGATACCTCTCATGAGGTCTGAGATATGAGCCCTAGAAGATTTTTGCCCAATCGTGCTTAGTGCACCTTGGTGTCACTTGGGTCGAGCATGCTTGCGAGCATTTTGGTGACTCTGTGGGTAGAATGGGATTGTCACTAGTGTTTACCTAGCCAACTGAAGTTGATGGAGTAGATGGTTTGATGTTAGGTTGGACAGTTTGAAAGATACGCTGCTAAGCCACTTTCAATTGACCCTCATTGCAAGTTTTGGGATCGACTGATATCACCTTGCCAAATGCAAATGAAGTCGAATCACCCAAAACTAAGAGAGGTTATTGTAGACCTCAAAAATGCAATCCTATAGCACCTAATAGTTTGTCAATACCTCTCACGAGGTCTGAGATACGAGCCCTGGAAGATCGCTGCCCAATCATGCTTAGTGCACCTTGGGGTCACTTAGGTCGAGCGTGGTCGCGAGTGTTCTAGTGACTCTATGGGTAGAATGGGGTTGTCACTGGCATTTACCTGGCCAACTGGAGCTAATGCAGTAGATAGTTCAATGCCAGGTTAGATGGTTTGAAAGATATGATGCTAAGCCACTTTCAACTGACCCTCACTGCAAGTTTTGGCATCAACTGAGATCACCTTGCCAAATGAAAATGAAGTTGAATCAGCCAAAACCAAGAGAGGTTATTGTAGACCTCAAAAACATGATCTTGTAGCACTTGATAGTTTGTTGATACCTCTCACAAGGTCTAAGATACAAGCCTTGGAAGATCACTGCCCAATCATGCTTAGTGCACCTTGGGGTCACTTGGGTCGAGCATGGTCGCGAGCATTCCGGTGACTCTGTGGGTAGAATAGGGTCATCACTAGGGTTTACCCAGCCAATCGGAGTTGATGGAGTAGATGGTTTGATCCTAGGTCAGATGGTTTGAAAGATACACTATTGAGCCACTTTCAACTGACCCTCACTACAAGTTTTGGCATCAACGGAGATCACCTTGCCAAATGCAAAAGAAGTCAAATCGCCTGAAACTAAGAGAGGTTATTGTAGAATTTGAAAACAAAATCTCGTAGCACCTAATGGTTTGTGGATACCTCTCATGATGTATGAGATATGAGCACTGGAAGATCGCTGCCCAATCATGCTTAGTGCACCTTGGGGTCACTTGGGTCGAGCGTGGTCGCAAGCATTCTGGTGACTCTGTGGGTATAATGGGGTTGTCACTGGTGTTTACCCAGCTAATTGGAGCTGATGGAGCATACGGTTTGATGCCAGGTCAGATGGTTTGAAAGATATGCTGCTGAGCCACTTTCAACTAACCCTCATTGTAAGTTTTGGCATCGACTGAGATCACCTTGCCAAATGCAAATGAAGTTGAATTGCCCAAAACTGAGAGAGGTTATTGTAAAAATAAAAAATGGGATCTTGTAGCACCTAATAGTTTTTCAATACCTCTCATGAGGCATGAGATATGTGCCCGAAAAGATCGCTACCCAATCGTGCTTAGTGCACCTTGGGGTCACTTGGGTCGAGTGTGATCGTGAGCATTTCAGTGACTCTATGGGTAGAATGGGGTTATCACTGGCATTACCCAGCTAGCCAGAGCTGATGGAGAAGATGGTTCGATGCCAGGTTAGACAGTTTGAAAGATACGTTGTTGAGCCACTTTCAACTAACCCTCACTGCAAGTTTTCGCATCAACTAAGATCGCCTTGCCAAATGCAAATGAAGTCGAATCACCCAAAACTAAGAGGGGTTATTGTAGACCTCAAAAACACAATCCTATAGCACCTAATAGTTTTTCAATATCTCTCATGAGGTCTAAGATACGAGCCCTGAAAGATCATTGGCCAATCATGCTTAGTGCACCTTGGGGTCACTTGGGTCGAGCATGGTTGCGAGCATTCCAGTGACTCTGTGGGAAGAATGGGGTTGTCACTGGTGTTTACCCAGCCAACTGGAGCCAATGGAGCAGATGGTTCAATGCTAGGTTAGAGGCTTTGAAAGATACATTGTTGAGCCACTTTCAACTGACCCTCACTACAAGTTTTGGCATTGACTGAGATTTCCTTGCCAAATGCAAACCAAGTTGGATCGCCCAAAACTGAGAGAGGTTATTGTAGACCTCAAAAACATGATCTTGTAGCACATAATGGTTTTTTGATACATCTCATGAGGTCCAAGATACAATCCCTGAAAGATCACTGCCCAATCATGCTTAGTGCACCTTGCGGTCACTTGGGTTGAGCATGGTCGCGAGCGTTCCGGTGACTCTGTGGGTAGAAAGAGATTGTCACTAGAATTTACCTAGCCAACCAAAGCTGATGGAGTAGACAATTTGATTCTAGGTCAGATGGTTTGAAAGATATGCTGCCGAGACACTTTCAATTGACCCTCACTGCAAGTTTTGGCATCGACTGAGATCGCCTTACCAAATGCAAATGAAGTTGAATCTCCCAAAATTGAGAGAGGTTATTTTAGACCTTGAAAATAAGATCTTTTAGCACTTGACAGTTTGTCAATACCTCTCACAAGGTCTGAGATATGAGCCTCGAAAGATCACTGCCCAATCATGCTTAGTGCACCTTGGGGTCACTTGGGTCGAGCGTGGTCATGAGCATTCTGGTGATTCTATGGGTAGAACGGGGTTGTCACTAGTGTTTACCAAGCCAACTAGAGCTGATGGAGCATAAGGTTCGATGTGAAGTCAGACGGTTTGAAAGATACTCTACTGAGCCACTTTCAACTGACCCTCACTGCAAGTTTTGGCATCAACTGAGATCGCCTTCCCAAATGCAAACAAAGTTGAATCATCCAAAACTAAGAGGGGTTATTATAGAGTTCAAAAACATGATCCTATAGCACTTGATGGTTTTTTTATGCCTCTCACAAGGTCTGAGATATGAGCCTCGGAAGATCACTACCCAATCATGCTTAGTGCACCTTGGGGTCACTTGGGTCAAGTGTGGTCGCGAGCGTTCTGGTGACTCTCTATGTAGAACGGGGTTGTCATTAGCATTTAACTAGCCAAATAGAGCCAATGGAGTAGATGGTTTGATGTTAGGTCAGACAGTTTGAAAGAAATGCTGCTGAGCCACTTTCAATTGACCCTCACTACAAATTTTGGCATCGATTGAGATCACCTTGCCAAATGCAAATGAAGTTGAATCGCCCAAAATTGAGAGAGGTTATTATAGACCTCAAAAACACAATCTCATAGCACCTAATGGTTTGTTGATACCTATCATGAGGTTTGAGATATGATCCATAGAAGATCACTATCAGTTTGAAAGATACGTTGCTGAGCCACTTTCAACTGACTATTAGTGGTATGTTTGAAATTTGAACTGTGAAATTAATCATGATTAAGCTTGTAAAATTTGAACGATGGAGCTTATTATGTTTGAGGTTTAAATTTTATAGATTGTTTGAAATGATAAAAAATAATATCCTTAAAGCATTAGAAACAACAATCAAACATGTAAGAATTCAAACCATGCAAATGACCTAAGTATATGACATGTAAGATCCCTTCTTGGCACTATTGGCCACCCATACTTGATTTTGGTCATAAGTCTTTATGAAGAGTTTTAGGACATTTAACTTTTAAATCAAATTGATTGTTACAAATTTCCATTATAGGCTTCAAAAGATCTTAATTAACCATTAAGGATCCTTTTGTCCTTCTATCACTGATTGGATCCACGGTGATCGTAGGCATCTTCATAGGTGCTCCTACACAAGTTACAATCCACATACAAAACCAAGTTTATTGACTCAAAATAAAATCTAAGAAAGGTCAAATTAATGTATTGAAATTAAGCTTAATGAACTTAGAAAACAATGCACTAATTTAACTTATTACCTAGTCAAGTGTTCCTGAAGGGTCATCTCTTTTCTTTAGGGTCTCCAATAGTGCTTCATGATCAGTAGTAGTAATAGTCCAAAGTTATTTTGTCTTTGGTCTTCCTTGATGCTTTGAAAACTTGACATTTGTTGCTATAACAAGGTGTGAATACATGAGAATAGTTTTGTGCTTCTCATAGTCTTCAAATGGGGGAACTCCATTCTTTCTAATCATGTATGTTTGCAGCCATGTTCCTGCAACAACAACTGAACTAGTAGGATATGTGAACCCATCACCATCTGTCATCAATTGTACAAGCTTCTATTTACCTTGTACACAATGTGCTAACCAATAATCTAACCTCTCATCATTCCCCTGTGGTGCAACCAATGCAAAAAAATCTCCTGGCTTTAGAAGATCTAAAAGATGGTCATAGTCAACTGAAGTGTCCATGTCATCATTTCTTATAGAGAGTGTCAAAGATAAAGGAGTCAGATACTGTGGAGCCCATGTATCCACCTACTCACTTGACTCGCAATGATCCCAATCATACTAAAAACACATGGGGAAAAAACAAGCCAACTCTCATGTCCAAATGGTCCATGTACTACTATTGGAGCTTTAGAATGAATGCATTTTTGAAGAGTCTTTCACTGTTTGAAAATCCAATCTATCTCCTATAGTTCCCTCCTCAACCAAACAAAAGAATCTATGCACTGCAGAATCAAGAGTCCCCCTTGTGACAATGCTAAAGTACACCAATCAATAATAGAATGAGCATCAAGAAGTACAACACCTGAAATCCTCAATTGCTCCTTAACTAGAGCTCTCTTCACACACGCACCTGCTCCATCATGCTCCCTTTTCCCATGCCCTAACTCAAAAAAACTCCAAATATGATGTACACCTCTCTCCACATGCATTCTACACAACCAATAAAACATTATAGCATTCTTAAATTGACCGGTGCAATTATCCAACCAAATGAGATGCCTATCCATAGCAATACCATTTTCTTCCAAGAAGTCAAAATAGTTCTGGAAACAATGTTGAACAAACTCATGAGAGTGAGACCTATTGTCACTCATATAAAAATGGTACTCTCTGATTATCTTTCCCTCATATTTTGTGCTATCAGGGGAATGTCTATATGTGATGTGTACAAAAATAGCAACCTTAATGGAATTTTAATATTGATCTTGAGTCTCATTTTGGGGCTGCAACATATAGTTCTCAGCAAAGTCTACAACAGATATAATAGTTCCAATGGGTAAAGTGTCCTTACATGTCCTGAATTGTTGATCCAACCATTGAGACCTATGACTATGCCTTGCATACTTGTAAAAAATATTTGTCTTGAAATCTGAGATAAAATCAGCAACATTGTATTCTTTTGCAACTAACTCACATTTAGAGCCTTCACCTCCACTCTTCAATGTATATTTCACTGTATCATATACCTTTTTTTGGATGAGTGGCTTTCCAAAATTGTGTTCCAAACTCATGAAAACATGTTCTAAACTTGGACAAGCCACCACATTTTGAGCACTTGGCATTTAAGCAATCTTTTTTATAAAATAAACAACCATCATCTCTATGACATAAAAATTGATCTAGCAAGTCTCTTGATGATTTGGGAAGACCACTTGCACCACAATCCTCTAGCATTTCATTAGTATGCAAAGTAGAATGAATGGACCATAATAATTCATGATGCATTGAAAACTCAACATGATATTTGCAACATGTATTTTGAATCTTAAGGGGTACACAATAAAATGGCTTCATGGATTCAAAAGACCTTTGTGATATTTTCAATGTTGGATGTGTCTCACAAATTTTTTTATACAACATTTTTTGACTTACCTCCACATAATGTTTAGGATGTGGAGTGTGGTCTCAATTGCCAACTTTCAACTTCAAGACATCCTTCACATTTGGTGACACTCTTGAGTTAGCATCCCAAAATTGTTGAATTTCATCCTTGGCAACATTTGTTAGCTTCTTATCAAAATGTGGAAGTCTCCCACCATAAGCCCATGTATCAATTTGAAGCAGATCATCAAGTCTTTCTCTTCTTGAAAGTGCTCTAACCAAAGTTTTATGGTCTATATTGAAGTCAACACAAGTTTGTCTCATCAAATGAGCCTTTCTCAACTAATGACTTGCTAAGGAGGTTGTAATAACCCTATGAGCAACTCTCTTGTCTTTTTCTCTACTAGTCTTCCCAACGCTATTGAGAGCATTGAAAAGATTCTTCACAACAATGGCATTTCTCTCCATTTTCTTGTTCACATGAATCTTCAATTTCACAAGCACAGGTCTCATCTTTTGCATCTTTAACAACTGCACAAAAATTTGACATTTCTCAGCCAATGTCTTATTTCAAAAAAATTGATCATAAAGTCTTGAAGCCCACAACCTAATAGTTCTATGTGACCTCTTTCCTTCCCAATTATTCATAATGTTCTCCTCAATTTCAATTAACCATTTAGGTGTTCTTGAAAGCCCCGAATTTGAAGATTGATTATCTTTATTGCAAGGGACTTCATTTCACATATAATTTGGAGATGTATAATGTTCATGTGGTTCTTGTGCAACATTTTTGTTCCCAAAGTCTACATTTTCAATCTCCATTTGTGCATTTTCAAATTGAACATCCTCTTCACTTACAACTACATTTATGGGGTCACCTTGATTAATGTTTAACATACCTTCTGTCCTTCTTTGGTGATTTTCCTTATCTTTTTACCTATATGCTTGAATTTTGTCATCTGTCAGCTTCCTCTTGCATTTAGCCTTTTGACGACTGCTGCTTCCCATGGTGAGACCACAAGTCGACAAAAATCAAACAATGGGCCCCCAAATCATGTTTTTTGTTTTGCAACATGTGAAAAAAGTATAAAATCCCATGTTTGTCTGGCCTGTGGGGACAAGGAATATTTTGGTCAAATATTACTTGGCAAAAATTGGGTATTTGATTCCATATCGGGTACCCAATATTCCCAAGCTAATGAAAAAAGGGTGCGAGCAAATGAAAAAAATTGAACTTTTACATATATTGATATATATAATAAATATATAGAAAAGAAGCATATGACATATATAATGTATATTATATATATAATAATGTATTATAATAGACTAATGTATTATATGTATTAATGTATTAAATATACTAATATATATAATATATTATATATATACTAATGTATTATATATGCTAACATATATATATATATATATATATATATATATATATATTACAAATTTTGGAGAATCTCTTGTAGAAATATGGAAATTATAATCTTCCTCCTAGAGCATACATTAATGAAGTTCTTCGTGCCTTAGCAGAGGAAGCCAGCTGGATTGTTGAAGCTTATGGTACTACATACAGAAATGCGGTATGTATTTTTGGCCTACATTTTATTCTAGGGATCCTAGTATGGACCCCTTAAGACACACTTGAGCATTCCAATGTGTCAAAAGGAGTCATGGGGACTCCCTAGGGATCCTAACACATGATAAGGCATACTAGGACCCCTAGGGAGTCCCCATGACCCCTTTTGACACATTGGAATGCTCAAGTGTGTCTTAAGGGGTCATTGGACCCCTTAAGACACACTTGAGTGTTCCAATGTGTCAAAAGGGGTCATGGGGACTCCCTAGGGGTCCTAACACATGATAAGGTGTACTAGGACCCCAAGGGAGTCCCGATGACCCCTTTTGACACATTGGAATGCTCAAGTGTGTCGTAAGGGGTCTTAGCACCCCTTAAGACACACTTGAGTGTTCCAATGTGTCAAAATGGGTCATGGGGACTCCCTAGGAGACCCAACATGTGATAAGGTGTACTCGGACCCCTAGGGAGTCCCCATGACCCCTTTTCACACATTGGAATGCTCAACTTTATCTTAAGGGGTCCTAAGACCCCTTAAGACATACTTGAGCATTCCAATGTGTCAAAAGGGGTCATGGGGACTCACTAGGGGTCCTAACACATGATAAGGCATACTAGGACCCCTAGGGAGTCCTGATGACCCCTTTTGAGACATTGGAATGCTCAAGTGTGTCTTAAGGGTCTTAGGACCCCTTAAGACACACTTGAGCATTCCAATGTGTCAAAAGGGGTCATGGGGACTCCCTAGGGGTCATAACACATGATAAGGCATACTAGGACCCCTAGGGAGTCCCCATGACCCCTTTTGACACATTGGAACACTCAAGTGTGTGTTAAGGGGTCCTAGGACCCCTTAAGACATGCTTGAGCATTCCAATGTGTCAAAAGGGGTATAACAAAAAAAGAGGACCCCTTAAGAGACACTTGAGTCTTCCAATATGTCAAAAGGGGTCATGGGGACTCCCTAGGGGTCCTAACGCATGATAAGGCATACTAGGACCCCTAGGGAGTCCCTGTGACCCTGTTTGACACATTGGAATGCTCAAGTGTGTCTTAAGGAGTCCTACGACGTGTTAAGACACACTTGAGTGTTCCAATGTGTCAAAAGGGGTCATGGGAACTCCCTATGGGTCCTAACATATGATATGGCGTACTAGGACCCCTAGGGAGTCCTCATGACCCCTTTTGACACATTGGAATGCTCAAGTGTGTCTTAAGAGGTCCTAAGATCCCAATGTGTCAAAAGGGGTCATGGGGACTCCCTAGGGGTCATAGTATGCCTTATCACATGTTAGGACCCCTAGGAAGTTCCCATGACCCCTTTTGACACATTGGAATTCTCAAGTGTGTCTTAAGGGGTCCTAGGAACCCTTAAGACACACTTGAGAATTCCAATGTGTCAAAAGGTGTCATGGGGACTTCCTAGGGGTCCTAACATGTGACAAGGTGTCATAGGACCCCTAGCGAGTCCCCATGACCCCTTTTGACACATTGGAATGCTCAAGTGTGTCTTAAGGGGTCCTACAACCCCTTAAGACACACTTGAGTGTTCCAATGTGTCAAAAGGGGTCATGGGGACTGCCTAGGGGTGCTAACACATGATAAGGCATACTAAGACCCCTAGGGAGTCCCCATGACCCCTTTTGACACATTGGAATGCTCAAGTGTGTCTTAAGGGGTCTTAGGACTTCTTAAGACACACTTGAGCATTCCAATGTGTCAAAAGGGGTCATGGGGACTCGAAAGGGTTCCTCACATGTAATAACACATACTAGAACCCCTAGAGAATCCCCATGACCCTGTTTGGCACATTGGAATGCTCAAGTGTGTCTGAAGGGGTCCTAAGACCCCTTAAGAGACACTTGAGCCCTTTTGACAACTTGGAATGCTCAAGTGTGAATTAAGGGGTCCTACAACCCCTTAAGACACACTTGAGCATTCCAATGTGTCAAAAGGGATCATAGGGAATCCCTAGGGGTCCTAACGCATGATAAGGCATACTAGGACCCCTAGAGAGTCCCCATGACCCCTTTTAACAAATTGGAATGCTCAAGTGTGTCTTAAGGGGTTGTAGGACCCCTTAGGACACACTTGAATGTTCCAATGTGTCAAAAGGGGTCATGGGGACTCCCTAGGGGTCCTAACATGTGATAAGGCATACTAGGATTCCTAGGTAGTCCTGATGACCCCTTTTGACACATTGGAATGTTCAAGTGTGTCGTAAAGGGTCTTAGGACCCCTTAAGACACACTTGAGTGTTCCAATGTGTCAAAAGGGGTCATGGGGACTCCCTAGGGATCCTAACGCATGACAAGGTGTACTAGGACCCGTAGGGAGTCCCCATGACCCCTTTTGACACATTGGAATGCTCCAGTGTGTCTTAAGGTGTCCTAAGACCCCTTAAGACACAATTGAGCATTCTAATGTGTCAAATGGGGTGACAGGGACTCCCTAGGGGTCATAACATGTGATAAGGTGTACTAGTACCCCTAGGGAGTCCCGGTGGCCCCTTTTGACACATTTGAATGCTCAAGTGTGTCTTAAGGGTTTTTAGGATCCCTTAAGACACACTTGAGCATTCCAATTGGTAAAAAGGGTTCATGGGGACTCCATAGGGGTCCTAATCCATGATAAGGTGTACTAGGACCCCTAGGGAGTCTCGATGACCCCTTTTGACACATTGGAATGCTCAAGTGTGTCTTAAGGGGTCCTACGACCCCTCAAGACACACTTGAGCATTCCAATGTGTCGAAAGGGGTCATCGGGACTCCCTAGGGCTCCTAATGCATGATAAGGTGTACTAGGACCCCTAGGGAGTCCCCATGACCCCTTTTGACACATTAGAATGCTCAAGTGTGTCTCAAGGGGTCGTAGGACCACTTAAGTCACACTTGAGCATTCCAATGGGTCAAAAGGGGTCACAAGGACTCCCTAGGGGTCCTAGTATGCGTTATCATGCGTTAGGACCCCTAGGGAGTCCCCATGATGCCTTTTGACACATTGGAATGCTCAAGTGTGTCTGAAGGGATCCTAGGACCCCTTAAGACACACTTGATCATTCCAATATTTCAAAAGGGGTCATCGAGACTTCCTAGGGGTCCTAACACATGATAAGGCATACTAGAACCCCTAGGGAGTCCCCATGACCCCTTTTGACACATTGGAATGCTCAAGTGTGTCCAAAGGGGTCCTAGGACCCCTTAAGACACACTTGAGCATTCCAATGTGTCAAAAGGGGTCATGGGGACTTCCTAGGGGTCCTAACACATGATAAGGTGTACTAGGATGCCTAGGGAGTCCCCATGACCCCTTTTGACACATTGGAATGCTTAAGTGTGTCTTAAGGGGTCTTAGGACCCCTTAAGACACACTTGAGCATTCCAATGTGTCAAAAGGGGTCATGGGGACTCCCTAGGTGTCCTAACATGTGATAAGGCATACTAGGACCCCTAGGGAGTCCCTATGACCCAAATGAGATGTTAGTGAATGACTTCTTGCTAATACTAATCCTCCACCAGATCGAGATTTCAACCCTTTTCTGGATCTACAAGCTCAATCGTGAGGCCACAAAATTTTCCAATAGAAAAATGTGATTGTGTATCAACTGATTACAAAATCTTTAGTGGAGGAAAAAATATTGCAACGATCAAGAAGAAAATTGGCTATGGAAAATCTAGTTATGAATTCTGTTAAGAATGAAACTATTAAGGAATTGCATGAATCACAAACAATGAAAATAACCTTCTACAACAAAGAACATTCAAGCTATAGAATTTATTAACTCTGAATTTAAACATCTTATGAGCATTCATGCAAGAGATTTCATTAGCATCCATGGAAGAAATTTCATTAAAACTTCAGACAAAATCATCTGAAAAAATTCATTGACTTCAGGAGAAATCATTTAAGATGGACAAAAAAAAAATTGTATTACTCAGAAATGGCAGAGAAAGAAAATGAGATAAACCAAATTTATCAAATTCTTGCAATCTGTAGCTTCTCTCCAAGCGCAAAATGACAATCCATGGATCCAAAATTATGGTAAAAATTAAATTCTTTGAGTAAGTCATTCAAAAATGTGTAGAATACTGTAACGCATGATGATTTATAGAGAATTTATGATGGACTATGCTGTGCAAAAGCCCGCAATCCCTGTCATATCTTAGAGTACTGATAAGAAGCAATGGTGAAAGTCTGAGACAGAGGCGACGCTAGCATTGAAGCGGCAAGACATTCTTGATAATATCGGGGCAACACCATCGAAATGGCAAGGCTTTCATCATAATGTCACCCCGCCGCTAATCTCTTCTTTAAATTTATTAATGCGGTCAGTTCTACAGTGCCTGCATAATTTCTAGTACAACTGCTCATTTTACCAAACCCTTCCTCGCTCTCCATAATCTTCAACTAGTTCAAAGGTCTATCTGATTGTTCTTATTTAACCTCCCAATGACTCTGTTGAGCTGCCGGATTATCAACAGGTGTGGTACAATTGTCTGGTGACCAGAATCTATTTCAAGAACCTTTGCAATTTAGTGTTCCAGTTGAAAAAGCGGGGAAGGATACCATTTCATAGCCACAGGTGGTGGAAACAGAGTGATTCTCTTGCCCTCTGCTTCTATAATCCGCCTCCAATGAACTATTCTTCAAAGCCTCCATTTTTGCATAGCTAGGGTTTTTGGCCCCTGTAAAAGGCACAACTATGCCCTTATAGGGACTCATGCTCATACTCAGAATCATATTAAATAATATTTAAAATGTAAAATGTATATTATATAATATTTAATATATAATATTATATATAATATATAATCTAATATATAGTTTTTGATATTAATATATAATTAAATAATATTTAATGTAACATGTATATTATATAATATTTAATATGTATAATATATAATCTAATATATAATTTTTAATATTAATATATATTAAATAATATTTAATTTAAAATATATATTATATAACATTTAATATATAATTGATATTATATAATATTTAATATATCTAATATATATCTAATATATAACTAATATATAGTTTATGAAGGATGCAAAAATGGGAGGGAGAAAGTGGAGGCAAAGTGAAAATTCAAAATTTTGCCGTCATATTCGGGTGAATATCGAGTACCCAAAAATATCAGGTACCTAAAAATATCGGGTACCCGATTAGGCTCGGTATTGCTTTGTGCACCAAACCTGCATGGTCAACTATTGGAATGTCTCAAATACATGTTTTTCCCCTGTTTCTCTGAGTTCCAAACTTTGACAATGTAGCTAACGACTATTTTTTCACCCGAATTTGATAAAATGAAAAGGGTATCTTAAGGAGATTATCAGCTTTCTATTGATATAATTACTGTGAAATTTTGAATTCGGTAAGTAATTATTAGTTATTTTCTAATTGAGCTACCTCTAAAGTGTTGATTTATATACTGATTGAAAAATGACTAACTTTCAAACGGTATAACATTTTTGAAATCCAAAAAATGCGTCACATTCTATGCTTCACCTACTATAAGGAATTTTTTTTTTTTTTTTGAATTTTGTAAATTTTTGAATGAGTTAAGGTGGTCAGACATAGGAGTTTTTTTATTCTAAAAATGTTGTAGCAGAAAATTCATAATTAATTGTTTTTTTGGAATAAAATTACAAAAAAATATGCATCACATCCGGGCATGAGTCTACTACTTATATATAAAATCTTATAATAAAATATTACCATTTGATTATGATTAAGGTGGTCAGACATACACCTACTTCTTATTTTTTTCTTGAAATTTTTGTACTGCTGCATTGAAATCTATACTTTTCACCAATCATACTAGCTTTTTTCTCAAAAAAGGCCTATTAGTTTAGAAACTAAATTCAATTTTCTACAAATTCTATTCTTACAACTTTTTGATATTAGGTTCATAGCTAGTTGAAATTTTCACATCAAGTTGACTAACCCTGATTTGCTGATTTTTCATTGCCACTTAAGGGCATAGTTTGGCCCCTCATGATCTTGCACATACCCAGTACATACAAATGAATCATTTAATTATGACAACCCACCTCATGGTATATGGGTTGATGAAAGATTTATGATTTAAAGAATAGAAAGGAGAATATAGGAGGCTTGAGGCAACTGAGGCATGAGGTTTTGCATCATCCCAATCTAGCTTCTTTGTTAGGGATGATTTATTGTTGTTAGTCTTAAGGGTTCAAGATTACTGAGAGGGTGGGGGAGTGAATAAGTAATCTAAGATATCTAAAAATTTGTGCGTCTTCAACTCAAAATCAACATTCAAAAGTTTACCAATTGATAAGAAAATGAAACTTAATAAAATAAACACAACAATCATAATGCATGCAACACATAACACATATACTTTCATGTGGAAACTAAAATGGGTGAAAACCATAGTGGGAATGATGACCCATAAATCATGTACTCTTGTAAAGTATGCTCTATTAGGAGCTTAACCCTATTAGGAGTTTGCAACAACATTGTTAGGGGCCACCCAACAATGAGATTTACCTCTAGCCCTATTAGGAGCTTTACCTTGTTAGGAGTAACTCTTTTAGCATATTTAAAACTCAAGTTAATGAGCCACTCTATTAAGAGATTTACTAATAAGATATATTTGGATCTACCTAGTTAAGGGATTTGCAAATAAGAAACATGTTAGCTCATCTTGTGATCTGGAAATTGAAACTCCTTTGCTTGATCAGATCCTCTATAACACATTTATTCTCTTCTCAGACAACTCTGGAATACTCTAGCTTGACCACACTATCCCAATCATGATCTACACACAAATATTTGATTCCACAATATAAATATCACTTCTCAATCCCTAATCCTTCCATTGCCCTAAAAACTCATCCAAGACATTTGAAATCACTTTTTCAATCTATGTGCTTAAAGAGATCATTCCAAAATACACATCCCAATATAACAACCATCTTTACCATATAGATCGACCAAAGGATAGACCCTTACAATCTATTTTATGAAGAATCACCAAACACATTTTGACCAACTAAACCTTTATCTTGATAAAAACATCAACCTCAATCAATGTAATGCCAACTCATCACCACATGAATTTTTACTCATTCAACATGACAATTGGAAAACACATGAATCATCACAAGTCAATCATCGATCACTAATAGAAGATTTACTAAATGTAACTCAAGAATACTAGCATCATTTACTAAAATAGTTTTGGAAAATATAAAACATTCTTTCGATTGATCCAAAATAGTCGTGGTCATAAACATAGAATCAAAACATAGTCAACAATATCATCCTATGATCATGTGAGCTAACTCATCATAAATTTGATAAAGTGATCAAATCACTCATTTCCTATCATAGATTATTCTAAGCAATTAACTTGTTAAACTTCAACCAATCATAACTTAATCAAATCTCAACCTCAATAGTTGTGTTCATAAAGTTAACATCTATACGCATCCCAAAGTCTTCCTTAAGGATCACCACCACTAAAACCAATTACTATATACTATTCATCTTTCTCTCATACTTAGAAACATACTAGGAACACTAGGTTAGTACTTGACATCAATTATAACATAGTAATTGATCATCACAACACTAAATATGTACTAGTGCATCACTTACCAACATAGGATAAGTTATGAAAACAATCTCCCCCTATGACATTGATGGAAACAAAATGATCAAAACATGCATTGACCAACACAAATAACTTAGAAACAAAAAAAATTCCACTTCTATCTCTAAATCTTCAATCCTTCTCTACTTGTATGATAGCTCTAAAACAACTGCAATCTACATGTTCTCTCTTACTCTTTGGTATTGGGTGACCCCACAATAGTTGATTACACTTTTTTAGACGTGTTGATTTTTGCTGAAATAACACATTTTTAATAAAATATGATGAGTTAAGTCTTCATATGTTCCATTTGAAAGAATTAATTAAAAATGGTTAGCTCAAAGCTTCTTACATTAAAAAAACATTAATATAACATTTATACTCTTCATTCATACCTACAATGGAGTCTCCTTCACACCTATTAAAATGCTGACAAAAAATCACTTTGACTTTATCTTTTGGTAGATCAAATGAATCCATTTGAAAAAACTATCTATGTAGTAAGGAACCACTGAGAAAAATCTTTTCCATTATTATAATGTTAATATATATTAAGTTTATTATGACTTTGTATTTTTAGTTTTACTAAACATGGATATTTTACCGTATGTCTAAATTATGTTTGACACTTATGGAAAAATAGTAAATGAGAGAAAAAATAATTCTAAAAAATATCTATGCCCTAGGTATTGAGGTTCTCTTTCGATTAAAAAAGATAAAAATAAAATTGGACAAATACACGACAAGTTATAAGCTATGTAGTCAAGGCATGTCAAAATTATGGTTTAGTCAACTTCATATATTAATAAAATATGAAATAATCATGATAATTTCATCAAAATAATTGCATGCCATCTATATGGATGTTACAAAACTAAATTTGAAAGAATCACATTGATATCTATTTTTTTTAAAAAGAGTTATGCTCTATGAAAATAATGTAACTCATTGAAAATGATGTTTTCAGCAACATACCAGTTTTTGTGGGAGAAATAAAAAACCATTCAAATAAATTCAAAAATAAAAAGGAAAAATATATTTAGAATCTAGACAGAAAATCCTAAAACATTGTAATTTACTTCATCTTCTTATTTCAAATTGTTTAACGATAATATCCATGTGAATCTTAAATGTTTTTTTGAAAAGGTAGAGTTCAGTGTTCATTCAGGCAAAAAAGTGTAACCCACTATATGGGGTTCACCCTATTTCCATCTACTATTTTCTTTCCTTTTCTTCTCTCCCCTTTCTAATGTATTTTTTTTCTTTTCTTCTCTCCCCCTTTGAAAATAATGTTGAAGAAACCATATCATAGATCACTACTACCACTTGGATGTTTAACGATGCAACCAATATATGTATCACTGACTACTCCCCCTAATGAGTAGCCCCTATGTAACATTAATCCAACAAGGATTTCCAATACAAAACATTAGACTAATATAATAGCGTCACCTTAATTCTTCTCAGGTAGGGGAATGACCCCCAACTTTCCTCTTAGATACTCAAGAGTATCCTTTGGTAGTGGCTTAGTAAAAATGTTTGCAACCTACTCCTTAGTTGGCACATACTCCAACTAAACCTCTTTCTCTTAAACCTTTTCTCTAAGAAAAAAGACTTAATTGTAATATTTTTGGTCTTAGAGTGCATCATAGGGTTCTTAGATATCTTTATAGCACCAGTACCACAACAATAGATAACTATCATTTCAATTACATTTTTCCTTAATACCTTCCAATAACTATTTCATCCAAGGAACTTGAGTTCAATTTATAGAAGGATAAATATATTCTTCCTCTTTAGTACATTGAAAAATACAATTCTTTTTTTTTGTCCATGACACAAGTCTCTCTCTTAGAAAGAAAGCTCCTCCACTTGTGCTCTTCCTATGATCCAGATTACCTACCAAGTTTGCATCAATGAACACTCTTAAATTAAAACCTCCTTTTTGATCATACATAAGACCATAGTCTTTACTCCCTTTTAAGTATCTAAAGATTTTCTTCATGGCCACTATATGGGATTCCTTTGGATTATCTTTAAATGTTACAACTATCCCAAGTGCATGTACTATATCAAGCCTACTATGAATAATATACTACAACTTACTGATCATGGATATTAATAAGGTTGCATTCACCTCTTTAGAACCATCTTTCTTGGATAGCTTACAACTGGTCACAATTGGAGTTCCAAATAGTTTAGAATATTCTAACCTAAAATTCTTCAATACTTCCCTCACATACTTTGTCTAGCTGATGTAGATTCCATCACTGAGCTGAGATATATGCAATAAAAATAATAATTTGATCTCTGCAAACATCAACATCTAAAATTCTATCATAATTTCATCTTCAAATGAAATTCTCATCTCATCATTTCCACCAAAGATGATGTCATCCATAAAGACTTCAACAATCAATAATCAATCATCAGTTTTAATCTTCAAGTAGACATTTATATCCTTTATTGTCCTAATGAAACCAAACTTGATCATATATTAGTGAAGTATCTCATACCATGCCCTTGGTTTCTGCTTCAATCCATAAAGTGCCTTCTACAATGTGCACACCATGTCCTTATCTATTGATAGTACAAAACCATAAGACTATTGTAGCTAAGCTTCCTCTTCTAGAATTATACTCAAGAATGAATATTTGACATCTATTTGAACAACTCTAAAACCTTTATAAGCACCATATTATATAAAAAATCTCACTCCTTTGAGTGTAGCCACTAGTGCAAAAGTCTCTCCATAGTCTAGGCCTTCTTCTTGTGCATACCCCTTAACCAAAATTCTTGCCTTATTTCTAACTAGTTCACAAGGCTCATTGAGATTATTATTGATAACCCACTTAGTTCCTATCACATTCTTATCAATGGGTTTGGGAACTAGTACCCAAGTATTTTTCTTCTTTATTTGATTCAATTCTTCTTCCATGGCCCTGACCCATTCCTCATTCTTCAATACCTCTCCTACACATTTATGTTCATGTTCAAAAATTAGAGAGCTACTTTCTCTTATATTTACAACACTATTGATAGTTTCTCTCCAAAACATCTAAGTCACATCTCTTTGAATCATCTTTATTCTTTTAGAATCGATAATAGATCTATTTTGTATGTCTACAATCCCATTTTGTTGAGTAGTTCTAGGTGTTGACATTTGCCTCTTAATTCCATGTTCTTCAAAAAATTAGTGAATTCTATAGATGTGAACTCACCAACTCTATCATATCTTAATCACTTCATACTCTTACCTATTTCCTTTTTAAATCTATCTTTGAATACCTTAAATAAATAGTGTGCATTAGATTTATCTTTTAGAAAAGTAACCATCGTCATAGAGAAATCATCAACAAAAAGAATAAAGTACTTATCTCCATAATAGCTTCTTATTCTCATAGAACCACACAAATAGGTATGAATTAAGTCCAAAATACCTTCATATGAAAATAGAGATAGTTAACTTTCCCAACTAACATTCCTTGCACAAGACATTGTTCGGTTTCACTATTTGTGGCAAATCTCTAACAATATTCATCTTACTCACTTTTACTAGACTATCAAAGTTAACATGACATAATATCCTATTCCACAACCAACTATAATTAAATTTTCTAATTAGAAAAATCTTTAATGTATTATTCAGACAAAGTAAGCTACATTTAGTCTACATACATGTAGCAATCAGATTACCAAATCTTCCAAGTGTCCTACATACAACTCCTTTGAGACCTACAAGATAACCTTTGTTATTCAACAATGCTAGACTCAAAAAATTTGATCCTAGGCCTTCTACGCAATAAACATCTTCACAACTTATTTTTCTACTTAGTGCAATAGATTCTATTTCTTTTACTAAGAAAGGGGAATTATTACCAAACCTTATTGCTCCACCATCACATTCTTCCAACTTAGTGAACTTAATTTTTTCACTAATCATATGATGTGTACATCAACTATCTATTACCCAATATTTTATTAGGATTAAGTGATACTGAGAGGGGGTGCAATCAGTATTATGATATTTTATATTATTTATTAGCCAATTAACAAATAAAAAAGTTAATCCAATAATCCACAATAAGTACACACACAAGAGTGCTCATAAAAAATATATATATATTTTAGGAAACCTTGGCCAAGGGAAAATCCTGGTGGGGATGGTACCAACAAATATCTTCACTATAAGTATTGTGACCCTATTAGGATTCATAGCACTATTAGGATACGCTGATTATTACAATAGGCAGGTCCTTGTTAGAGGACTAATAAACCCTATTAGGGGTATATAAAACTTATGCACACTACACTTACAAAATTAGACTTCCTATCTAGTATTACAAAAGATAATACAATAGATACATGACAACTTCATTTCTACATATCATGAAATATTTGTTCTTAGTCTCTGCTCAATGTTCTCTTCACTAATCATATTCGTATCCTCAATCTCCTTTTTCTAAATATAAACTATCATCACATACTTGTACCTAATTAAGAGTATATTCCCTAGGGTCGTCCTTCTATCATGTTTGTAGACATTTCCAAAATAAAAATTACACTATGCATCTTTTCCCATATTACAATATCATTGGGCCCTCAAAAAATACAAATTATCATAGCAGATGTCAAGAAAAACTTATACTTCTTTGCTTCCCCTATTTCACTATTTGTTGTCTTCACATGTACTCAAAGAACTGTATCTTTGTCATCGGGTAAGTGCACAAAGATGGGGGACCAAAAAGGGGGTATAAGATGCCAACTTTTTTTTTTTTCTGAAATCAACAAAATATGAACTTCAATGAGAAATTGAAGATAGTTAGACTCAAAATTTTTAGATGCGACAAGAACAAGAGTTGTAATACTCTGAATCTAGTTTCTAAACTACAATTTTTTTTAAAAATGGTGCAGATTAAGGCCCTAAAATATTGGGAGCACAAAAAGTGGTCATGTTTTTTGTGAAAAAACATAACATAGCATCTAGTGTGCTCCCCCTAAAATGTTAAAAAAAAATTTTAAAAAATTTAATCACTCCAATGAGAAGTTAGCTAACAGCACATAGTTTATCCTAGATTTTTTTGCTAATTGTTTTATGAATGTATACTTTTTTATGAATTGTTAAATTGCACACATCCTGAAAGTGTGAAATTTATGTGTTCTCTCCATAGAAATCATTGAAAAATAATTGAAAATAAAATTTTCTTTTTTCTAAAGTGTGTATAATGGAGTCTAGTTTCTAAAAAAGTAACTTGTTGCAAAATTTGACGAACGAGGCAAAATCTATGCCCAAAATACTACATGTTGGTTTTTGACAAAAATCAAACATACATACAAAAGAAATTAGAGATGAAAATCTTAACATAATCATAATTCAAAATAAATTATATGGTTAGATAGCTAACAGAGAAATCTACAATATCACGCTGTCTGATTTTGACGTTATTGAACCAAAAGTAAACCTGACAAGGAGCACACAAGAAAAGATCTGAATTTTTTGTATGTCTACAGGAAAACACATCTCAGGCTTATTTGAATCCTCCAAGCCTTTGGGTTGGATCTCCAAAGAAAATCCAAGCCTTAGGCTTGGTGCATTCCAATGCATTACAAAGCAAACTAGTGCTATATTGTCCTAGCACTATTCAAATTTATGACTTGAATAGTGTGCATGCACTATTCAAATTTATGACTTGAATAGTGTGCATGCACTATTCAAATTTATGACTCAAGAATAATACACACGTGCTATAGCGCACATGAACTATAGCACACATGCACTATTCAAATTTATGACTTGAATAGTGCGCATGCGCTATAGCTCACATGCACTATAGCACATATGTGCTATGTAACATTCAAAAAAGGCTTGAGCGAGAGAAAGAGTGAGAAAAAGATTAAGGAGAGAGAGAGAGAGAGAGAGAGAGAGAGAGAGAGAGCGTTATGCAAGACTATGCATGTTATGATTTTTTGGTTTTTGCATAGGGTGCACGTATGTTAGCTTTCTGCATAGCGCATGTGCCCTATAGGGCACAGGTGCTTTGTTTTGAATTTCCCAAGCCATAGTGTGTGTGCCCAATAGGGTGCACGTTCTTTAGTACGTACGCCTGATGGTTGTTTGGGGGCCAAAAAGGAAAGTGGCACCTTTTTTGTCACCCATCTTTGTGCATATACCCCATCTTGCATCCAAAATGCTTGAGATCTTGCCTAAGTATCCTCCATACATCTTTCTACCCAAATATAACTTCACATAGCTTAACTATTTGTACCATGTTTGCTAAAAGAAATACTAAAACTTTTTGCCAAGAACTGACTATGGACTTAGGCATTTTCCAAATGATTGATTTCTAAAATAGTATCAGAATGACTTGCGATGATTTGAGGACTATGTGTTTCCAACAATGATAACATCCATGTGCTCATATGTTAGCCACTTTCCAACAATCTCCCCCTTTGGAATTGATGGCAACAATTAGTGAAAAATGACTAAGTGTAGAACATCAACCCAAACTCCAAAATTTAAAATTAGCCAACTCCTTATAATTGCCTATACAATGTATTTACTCCCCCTTTCTTCTATCTACATTACTCTCAATTTTCACTACCTACTACTCTCCCTTTGACATCAATGGAAAAGGTGTAAAAAATGTATGTACAAGAAATATTGTGTGGCATACCTATGTACTTACAGTCTGAAGTACATCTCTGAAGTTGATCTTCAATACTTGAAGACCAATCTCCCATCTCTTACTTACTATCTCAGCCACATGTAGTATCCCATTTATGGTGTGACCTGATATCTCTACACTACACATGTATGTAGGTGTGAATCTAGTATAAGGCTTGATACCAAGCTCCAAGTCTACCAATGTAGTCCCCAAAAATGCTATCTTAGGAACAAGTAGGTTCCTAAGCTCACTGAATCTATTAAGAACTCTCCATTCTCTAGTTCTAATACATTGATCTTGTCTAAAATCTTGCTAACTTATTTATTCACATTAGTTACTTTTCTTCCTACACTATCCTTTGATAAATTAGCCAATTCTTCCTCCTCCCTTTTTATTATGTCATCTATATTATTTACATGTCTAAATGAATCTATATAAGTATTATATAATTCTTTTCCTTCTTTCAAGCATATATTGACAGAATTCTCAATTAGATCTAGGCCCTTCTTTTCTTTTTTCAACCCTTCAATTAACTTTGTCAACCTCTTCTCTTCAAATTTATTAACAAATTTTATCTATGTAAATTCCTCAAGTGTTTTGAAGCTTGCATCAAAACTATCCAAAATTTGTTCTAGTTGATCTTTTGAGGCGCCTATAGTGCTAGTAAGTGGTGATGATAGAACTCTTCTAAAAAATTTAATAACCTTGTTGATTACCTTTTTTCTCTTGTCGAAATTTTGTAATGACCTCTCCTTTTCCTTCTCAAGGGCAAAAATGGATAATTTCATTAGATCATCTTCTTCCATGTCTTCTATGTTGGAATTCAGTGGTCTAGGCCCACTTGCCAACAATGGAGAGGTAATAATAAGAGGTTTTTCCTAACCTACCATGGTGGCCTAACCTTTACAAGGTTCTTCTTTTTTTTCCTTGTCTTCCTCTATGTTCTGAGTCTGAGATTTATCTATATTTGTCTCTTATTGGGGAGTCATCTTTTCTCCTTCTACCTCCATGATATGTTTCCAATCCTTGGGAACTTTTTCACTTATATTTCCAAAAATATTGGTGGCCTTTACCAATATCTCAAATGGATCTTTTCCATTCAATGATGGGTTTAGAGAAATGCCAACATTATTAATAAAGAAATCAGGTGCAAGGATTTTCAGCTTTTCTTCTTTGTCTTCTGTATTTTCTTCTTCTTTATCTTCATCTTCTTTCTCATCATTTTGTGTATTTTTTGTCTTTGAAGATTCACCAATTCCAATGTCTTTGGGCTTAGTGAGAATATATTACAACTTATTCACATCAGGTTTGTCCTGTAGTATCACATTCTCAGTCGCCTTATGTGTTTCTTCAATAACCTCCTCATACTTCCCAACCATTATCTTGACTATTCTTAGTTTAGTTCTTAAGCGAGGCTTAATATTTTCAAGTAGCCTTTGGTTTTCTTCCACTGTTATCACTAGATTTTCTTTGCTTAAGGAATCTTTCCTTATATTAGAATCTTCATATATGGCTCTTCTTTTCTTAGCCTCTAATTTTTCAAATAGCTACTTAGAAATAATTCCATCAAGTTCAATTAATTCTTCTTGAAAGCCAACATGTAGCTAATAATAATTTATTCTATGCTGACCTTATCTTTTTCATTATATTTTTCATAATATTTGTCAACTAAAACTAAATTACCTTCACCAATTATTCTTTTCTCTAGCATGGGAAGGTCTGGCTTCCACTTATTTTCTATTTTATCTTCTTCTTTCTTTTTTTATGTGTACTCCTTCTTCTTGTCTTGTTATTCTTTCATCTTATCTTCATCTCTCTTCATCTTCTTTTGAAAATTTTTTTTGGAGGTGATTCACTTTCTTTCCTCTTATATTGTGGTCTAGTGGCCTTTTCCTTAGGTCTCAGCCTTTATGGCCTGGGTGATTCCTTCTTCAGTATTGTTGTTTCTTCCCGCCTCTGCAATTTTCTCCTAGGGGCATTGGAAAGGATTCTTCAACTGTGACCACTGGTATAGGTGAAGTAGAAGGTATTGACTTCTCAAGATTAGTTTTTTTTCCAAAAGTGCCATTCACATCCTTTAACTCAACTATCTTCTTCCTCAAATTTTTCATCTCTTCCTTGGTTATGCCCTATTCTCTAGCTAGTTTATCAATAAAGGTCTCAACTATCTTCTTCTCTCTTCTTCTTTGTGAGCTATTCCTGTATAGATTGTGATTTCTCAAAGTATGTTCCCCATCTCTTTGGATTTGGGTCCCTAGGTGCTACAAGCACATGTTTAACATAAATTTTCAAGAGGTTCTCATCAACCTCATATCCTGTAAGTGTCCTCCAAGTGGTCTTAGTCTCTACAGCCTCAAAGAAAGTATTATCTATCTTAACCATAAAGAAAATGGAATTATTATACATCTCTATAAGTTTTCTATGGATCATTTCCCTCACATTGGTGTGCCTTTGAAATCCCGTGAATATACATGAAAGGTTTCTATACTATTTAATCTCATCCTATTTTATTTATTCGTCACTAATCTGTTGCATTATTGATACACTTATCTTCTATAGGTATAATATAGGAAACTTTTATGTTATATGAAAGAAAATGTAAAGGACTAATGATCCAAATATGAATGACGTAGTTGTTCTATTCTTGTTTAATGCTCTAATGTTTTCCACTAGTTATGTTGTCTCAATATTTTACATACATCGTATTGATCACTTTCTTTAGCAATTTGATATGTCATTTCAATAAAACCTGTAGAAACTAAGTTTAATCTCTTACCATACTGCATTTTATAACCAAGAATCATAGATATGAATTTTACATCCTTTTGTAATACATCCTTGTCTATCATGTCTCTCCTATTCTATTTACATCCAGTTAGGGTTTCTACCTTCTTCTAGGTATTCTTCATGGAGATCTACAACTTACCTCCACTAGATAACCATGTTATTGCATGAATCAAATCTTTAGTGATCATAATAGGAATTCCTCCCAACTAAAATAATTATTCATGAAATCTTCTCAATACAATATTAATCCATTCTTCTTCCTCAAACTCAAAGTGTTTTGTGTAGTCTAGTAGGTTTAGGTGTTCCAAATGGGAAAATTCATTTTTAATATTCTCATCATCATCATCATCAATCATATTCTTTATTCATAAAGTATCTCTAGTGATCCTATGTTATCCTACATATAATCAATGTAAGTCCTAATATCCTCTACTCAGAAGAATAATTTTGCAAGATCTAAAAGAGATTTACAAATACCTTAAATGTAACTAGTAGAATCTAGGGTTTTCCTTCAATCTTCATGAACAAGCTCATAAGTACTTAAAAACTGTAGCTCCAAAGATCAGGTCTCTACTTCTCTTTCATCAAAATGGTGCCAAAAACTTCTAAGTATATGAACTTATAATTCACAATGCACAAAACCCTATGCAACCTTAAATCTGATAACTTCTAGGTAATTTTCTAATCGCATGTGATCATAGATCCAACAACATAGATCCATGTGATAATAGCTAAAGTTACCATATGTCCACACACAACTCCACATGAGCTCACATGGCTCCATTCTGCATTCTAATGGCAATATGAGATACTTTTTTTATATTTGAATGCTCCTCCTAAGGACTTGCATGGCCTTTCATGCCAATGAAGAGCCATTAACCTCGGGTGAAGATCCATTAGGGTCTATTGAGTCTCCCTGATTACTCCCTAATTCTTTGTTTGGCTTATTATTGTTTTCCTTTAGGTCTCTACTCTTGACCCACTTCTCTTTGTATTGTTCCTTCATTTCTTCAAAGGTTTTCTCATCTTCACTAAATTCCCTTTTCCTTGCCAAGGATTTGAATGTCTTTTTTACTTTTCTATTAAATCTGCAATACTTCGTAATGTGTTCATCATTGTTTCACTTGTAATTTATGTAACTTTCCTTTTAGGTCTGAGCTAACTATAATCAATCTAAATTTTACATAAACTTGCGATGTGTTGAAAGCTATTGCGCTTGTAATAGAAAATCCTTAGGTTTTCCGTTAGGTCTCTCTACATCTTTCTCACTTTTTTCAAGTATGTTCGTATCATGTTGGTTGACCTATTTCTCATCTTATTTCATAGTTTCTTTTGGCTTACTAGTTTCCTCTTCTTTCTCAACATTATTTTTCAAATTAGAATAACTTGGCCTTTTGGATCTTCTATCTTGTTTTCTAGAATCCTTCACCTTATGACCATCATTAAATCAATTAAAGAAATAACTAGAAAAGGGTTCATTACTGCTTGTACCTTTACAATTTTTATCCATGTGTCCTTCTTGATTACATTCATGGCACTTTTCATTTGAGGGTTTTTTCTTTTCCTTCTTAGATCCTTCAACTCTAGATGCATCTTACTTAGGTGAGTCAATATTGATGACTCTGTGATCCTTATTCTATGATATGTCTTCCTCAAATCCAACTCTAGTCTTATCTCCAACTAGTTTTTGCATGTTAAACTATTCATCAATCTTAAAACTATTCTAATGAAGTTTCTTGATGTGTTCCTTTGTTTCTTCAAGTTCACCAATCATCAAAATGTTATATTTCTCAATCTTTTTATATTTTTCCTTCATTTCTTCCAACTGCAATTCAGTTCTTGGTTCCTTTGTCTTCGCTGATTGTAACTCATCTTTTGTTTTCATATTTTCATCCTTTTCTTCATCAAGATCCTTAATCATATGTAACTTTGAGATCTCATATTTATCCTTGAGTGCTTCATTTTCTTCCTTAATATTTTCATCATGTTCTGAATCAGATTTCTCTTTGTTTGGTTCACCTTGAATTTTGACAAGTTCTTCCCTTAAACTTCTTGCATGATTCAACTACTCCTTCACTTTATTGATGAAATCTTCCACCCCTCTTAACTTT
The DNA here is from genome assembly GCA_027943335.1 of Chamaecyparis obtusa. Taxonomy (NCBI): domain Eukaryota; kingdom Viridiplantae; phylum Streptophyta; class Pinopsida; order Cupressales; family Cupressaceae; genus Chamaecyparis; species Chamaecyparis obtusa. The sequence continues at coordinate 1,514,420 of BSBK01002443.1, read as the reverse complement.
AATTTCATATCTACATTGTTTTCATTAGCCTAATCAAGATCTTATAGTTCTTTGTCATAGTTCTTCTTTAAACTTCTAAAATCCATCTAGATCTCCCTTAAGCTATTAAGATTTTCTTCCAAGAACCTGATGCTCTGATACCAATTTTTAGGATTAAGTGATACTAAGAGAGGGGTGAATCAAGATGATGAATTTTATATTATTTCATGGCCAATTAATAAATTAAAAATTTAATCCAATAATCCATAATAAGTACACACACAAGAGTACTCATAACACCATAATGTTTTCTGAGGAAACCTTGTTCAATGGAAAACCCCAGTGGGGATGGTACCTACAAATATTTGCACTATAATTATTGCAACTCTATTAGAATTACTAACCCTATTAGGATCCAAGTATTAACATAGGTGGGTCCTTGTTAGATGAATGATAAACCCTATTAGGGGTATACAAAATTTGTGCACACTAAACTTAGAAAATTGGACTTCATGTCCAATATTACAAAAGATAATATAATAAGAACATGAGAACTTCACATGTGCATGTCATGAAATATATTTTCTCACTCTCTCCTCATCCTTCACTTCACTGGTCATATTTTCATCCAAAATCTCCTTTTTTAAAATATAAAATATCATCACATACTTATACCCAATTAAGAGTATAATCCATGGTGTTCACCTTCTATCATGTCCATAGAGAGTTCCAAAATAAAAATTACATTGTGTGTCTTTTCCCACATTATAATATCATTGGTACCTCAATAAATACAAAATATCATAACATAAGTCAGCAAAAATTTATACTTCTTCTCTTTCCCTATTGCATTGTTTCTTGTCTTTGCATGCACTCAGAGAACTACATCTCTATCATCTTGAATCCAAAATACTTGAAATCTTACATGAGTATCCTCCATACATGTGTCTACCCAAATATAAACTTGCATAGCTTAACTCTATCTAAACCATGTTTGGTGACAAAAATACTATGACTGTCTTCCAGGAACTCACTATGGACATATGCATTTTTCACATCATTGATTACCAAAATAGTATTAGAATGTCTTGCGATGATTTGAGATACAAGTGTTTCCAATAATGACAAAATCCATATTCTAATATGTTATCCACTTTCTAACATAAGTCACCATCATCCATGCTATAAATTAAGGCCTTTTGACCATCTATAATGGGGATTTTCTTAACATTAACAAAGGTAAATACATCTTCTTCATCAAATCCTTAGATTCCTCACTAGTAACCCCCTCATTAGTAGTAACAAAAAAAGTCTTCTTTATCTTATCCTTGAGTCTCTGGGCTTTTCCTTTTTATAACCATCAGGACACATGACAAAAATGTGTCTAATCTTGTTACATATGAAGCATTTAAGAGGTACCTTTCCCTTGTAATTACTGGTTCCTCTAGTTAGCCACCTAGCAAGAAATGCTTCCAAGTCATCCTATTTATTTTCCTCAGGCAATATAGAATCATAATCATTAGAGTAACTTGACATAGAAGAAGATTCATGAATAAATTCCTTTCCTTTCCTTGTAGGCACAAAAGACATAAATTCCCTAGAAATACAACTTCAACCTCTAGAACACTAATATCAAAATTGCTACTAAGTTCAAAAGCAATCAACTTTCCAATCAATGCATCAAGAGTGACCATTCCAATTCCTATAGATATTAACTCCTGAATAGTAGAAACCGTAATGGTATAAAGAGGTAACAAGGTTCTCAATACTTTACTTAAACCACATCATCTTCTTAAATAGTTGCACCAACACTTTTTATAGTGGCAACCACTTCTTTAATTATCTAACCATAATTATCAATGTTTTCACCTTCAACCAACCTCATGTCATTAAATTTTCCTTTTAGGTTATCCACCTTACCCTTATACACATGTTTGTCAGCACCATACACTAACTTTAGTTTCTCCCACACATCATAGGCGGTTTTAAGAACTTGGATATCAACAAAATCTACATTAGATAATGTACTTGCAATGTCTTCCATATCTATATTATTCTCTTGATGTTACCTTATATGGTTTGCATTGAGAGTCCCAGGTAGTGCAACATACCTATTACAACATGATTCCAATACTAGTTACCCATACCTTTTAGATAAATGGTCATTCTAGCACTCACACTGAGTAGTTTTACCTTGTGAGCTTAGGACCTTCCACCCTCATCATTTCTAGATCTTGACCTCAAGCTATTGATCTTCTCCACAAAGAAGACCAAAGCTCTGATACAAACTGTTAGTCCTAAGGGTCCAAGATTACTTAAAGGGTGGGGGGTGGGGTGAATGAGTAATCTAAGATATCTATAAATTTCCACTTATTTTTAACTCAAAATCAACATTCATAAGTTTATTGATTGATAAGAAAATGAAACTTAATCAAATAAACACAAACATCACAATGCATGCAAAACATTTAACACAAATATTTTTAGGTGGACACCCAAATGGGTGGAAATCATGGTGGGAATGATGACCTACAAATAATGTACTCTTTTGAAGTATGTCATGTTAGGAGCTTAGCCCTATTAGGGGTTTACAGTGACAATGTTAGGTGCCACCCAACTATTGGATTTACCTCTAGCCCCGTTAGGAGCTTTAACCTCTTAGGAGTAATTGTGTAAGGAGATTTCAAACTTAAGTTAATGAGCAACTTTGTTAAGAGATTTACTAATAAGATTTTTTAGGATCTACCTAGTTAAGGGATTTACAATGAGAAACATGTTAGGGTCTTGTGATCTAGATATAGAAAATCCTTTTCTTGATCAAATCCTCTATAGAAAATTCATTCTCTTTTCATCTAACTTTGGAATACCCTGGCTTGACCGTACCATCACAATCATGATGTACACACATAAATCTTTACTTTCATAATATAAATTTGACTGGTCAAGCCCTAATCATTCCACTTCCCTAAAAATTCTTCCAACACATTTGAAACTAATTTTTCAATATTTTCACTCAAAGAGATCACACAAAAACACACATTCCAATATAATAACAATCTTTACCAAACAGGTTGGCCAAAGGATAGATCCTTACAATTTATTTATGAAGAATAGTCAAACACATTTTGACCAAATCAACCTTCATATTCATGAAACATATACCTTTATCAATGTAATACCAACTCATCACCACATATAAATTTATACTCATTTAGCATGATAACTAGAACACAAAGAAATCATCACAAATTAGTCATTGATCACTGATAGAAGATTTACCAACTATAACTCAGGAATACTTGCATCATTTACTAAAACAACTTCAGAAAACATAAAACATGCTTACCAGTCATCCAAAAAAGTCACATTCATAAAAATAGCATCAAAATATAGTCAACAATATCATCCTATAATCGTCCCAACCAAATCATCATATATTTGAGAAATCGATCATATCAGTCTTTGCCTATAATAGACTTTTCTATGCAGTTTCCCCATCAAACTTAAACCAATTATAACTTACTCAAATATTAACCTCAATAGTTGTGATCATAAATTCAACATCTATACAGGTCCTGAAGTCTCCCTTAAGGATCAAAACCATTGAATCCACTTAAAGTATACTATTCATCTTTGTCCCATACTTGGCAACATACTAGGAATACTAGGTCAGTACTTGACATCAACGATAATACAATAACGGGTTATCACAACACCAAATCTATACTAGCATATCACTTACTATCAAAACATAAGTTATGCCAATATATTTATTGCATGAGAAGAAATCTAGTTGTGTCTCTGAAAAGAAATGGCTTGGTAGATTCATCATTGAAGAGAATAGGAGCCTTGACTTATTTGTGTCCCTAAAGAGAATATTTGGCTTGGAAACATGATTTTCCTATCAAGGAGCGAGGAGTGGAAGGATTTCAATATGATGTTTCAAGAACTTGACGAGGCATTAGACACACTTGGAGGAGATGTGGAATTTTAGAGGAAAGATGTCTCATGTGTAGGCATATCAGTGGTGATTATTTCCACAACACTTGTGGAGGCGTTAGACACATTCGAACAAGATGTGAACTTTCAGAGGAAAAGTGTCTCATGTGTAGCCCTGGAGGAGGCATTAGACATGATTGGAGGAGTTGTAGAATTTAGCAGGAAATTTGTCTCATTATGCAAGGTAGGTGAGAACACTCATGTTGTGTAGACAACTTTAGGTTTTGCAGTCAGAAGATCCATTGGTGCAGTGAATTTTGTGTTTCTTGAGTGCATGAGAAGGATTGGTTAAGGAACTTCATAAAATTCTTCATAAGGGTTGGGTTCAAAACTATTGAAACTTATACTTTTTTTTTAATTAATATAATAAGGGGATGAATGTTGGTGTATTTCATTAATGATAGGTAGTCTTGTTAACTACATTTCTAATCGGTTACTACCGTTGCGTAGTTTCCACTTCTTGTATTGCCTATTTATAGGAATTTTGATTGAATGAATAAATGGTACATTGTGCTTTGTTCATGTATTTTTTAACATCAAATAGATGGAAGTATATAAAAACACTAAAATGAGTGCCACATAAGCATAAACTATACACCTTAAATCCAAGTGCTTATAATTTAGCACACTACATTTATCTACCACTTTAGTAAGAGTATAGGTCTGCATGCATACTAATTGTAAAGTAGATCCACAACACAACAATGAATATCTCATCAAGATAAAAAAAGAATAGGAAAAGACGAAGACCCCAAGATACTTTTGTCATCATAAATCTTAAACCAAGATGAAATCAACATCTACAAATGAGAGAGAACATGACTAAACTAGCCTAGTAAGGTAAACTTATTATGGGCCTTGCAAAGAAAGTGATAGGTGAAAAATATGGCATTGATGATTTAGAAACCTACATTATGCTAGTCATTCCATCATAAGGATTTCCAAGAAACTAATTTTCCACAAGGAAAATTTCTATAGGAGGACTAGGCTTGAGGAAATCATTGTCTCCAAAGAAATCTATTGAATTTACATGAGCACCGCATAAAATAATGCATAAGGGAATTTAATAATGCATAGGGCCATAAAAGCATAATCTTGAGGAAATAATTTTCTCCTTAATAAATCCACTAAAAGGAATTTACTAAGAAAACAAAAGGGTTTTCAAGAAATCTACAAAATATTGATTAGTATGGTGTGTGCTAAATATGTAAGAAAGAGATGAGTGTATGTCCCCATGTTAAAATACTAATGTATGGTTTAATAGGATTAATAACTTTAACGTAGGATACACCAAAAAGAAAAATATGTTTCCACTATGATACGATTTTCCATTAATAACTCCACTAAAAGGAAGATACTAAGAAAAAGGAAGGGTTTAAGAGAAATCTAAAAAATATTGACCAATATGGTGTGTGCTAAATGTGTAAGAAAGATCTGAGTATATGACCCTATGTTAAAATACTTATTTACAGCTTAATAGGATTAATAAATTTAAGGTAGGATGCACCTAAAAGAAAAACATTTTTCCACTATTAATTGTCCTTAGAAGATGATAAATCAAGTAAAATGAATCAAATCACAAAGAGAGCACAAAAGGGATCTACTAACTATGGGTTCAGTATGATCAAACAAAAACTCATCTACATATAAAGAATTATGGCATAATAAAATGATATTATCTACCAAAGGTAGTAGAACTACAAGCATAATGAAAGAAGATCACATAAAAGATATCAACTAAAGTATTTTTGGGTCAATATTACAAAGGCCAAAAAGAATGATTGATGCTACTACTTTGCATCATCCCCAAGTAGACAACACAAAGGTGTATTAATGAAAATAGAACATTCGTGACATAGAATGTAAATCACATATAGAAAATAATGACATATAGAAAGAGGAATGTAATAATAGGTTGATTCCTTTATGGTTATCTAAAGAAATCTAGAAAAAGCATATAAAAATAACACATCACAAGGGAAGCATAGTATGAAGAAGAAAACACATAAAAGATTCCACCACACAAGAGGAGCTACTCAAGCATATTGAGCTAATAAATAAGGTCTTGGATAATACTCTTGAAATAGAAGCACTTATTTGTATCATGGTCAAGATAATGATGGTATAAACAAATGGATTTTGGATAATAAGAACCTAGCAATGATTTGGAAGAATCAATTAGTTTTATAGGAGGAAATTTTAAAACATTAGCATTTAGATACTTCATCATAACTAAAGGATATGAAATAGTTGTTTACCAAAATGAATAGGGTAATTATGTGTGTATGGGGTTAAATAGTGGTAGATAAGGTAATGTGATATGCAAAGGGGAAAATATAGAACCTATCCTTAATCCAAATCCTTACAAGGAAAGATAAAAATGGATTAATCACAAAGAGGTGATCAATGCATAATTGAATCAAACAATGGAGAACATGAAGAAAGGAGAAAACCCTATAATCTATTATAGAAAGTATATAATTGAAATTTGAAATGAATGGAAGGTAAATAATAACCTTAAAATATGACAAATCTTGAAAATGTTGATTTCTGATGTCAGTGCATAGTTTTTGGAAATTTACAACCTGCCCTGGACTAGAAATGTTGAGACAGAGAAAACCGAGAAAAAATTTGTCCTTCTGAGGTCAGGTCATCCTTGACCTAGCTAGCAGGGCAAGGTCTTACCCCGGGGTAGGATCCTACCCCTCACTGAAGATCATCTCCGATGGAAATTCTGTTCGCGGATCTTGGAAGTTCACCGAAAAGAGTATCTAGATCTACACTTCAATTCGATGTTATGTACTTGTACCTGCAAGAAAAATGGTTTTTGTTGTTTGGATGGGGGGTTTCCTTGGTCAAACCCCAATTTAGGAATTAACCTTGAAATTGAATTGAAATTGCAATATGCATAAACAAAGTAAATGGAACTATACACCTTGCTTATGTTGAAGTCCTTGTGGAGGATTCAAATCCTAGAATCCACAAGTAGGGATGCTCCAAATGAATGTAGAATTATGTAGGATGTCTCAAATCAATGGCATTAGATATTCAACACCAATCTTGAATGTATCTTTTCATAGGAAGAGGCTTGGATGAATGTTGATGGAGAAATCTTCAAGGGGGCTCCAAAGAGATTGAATCCTTCAATGGCTAACAATGAATCTCCTTGATGAATGTTTGAATGCTTGAATGATTGGCTCAAAGATGAATGAATGCTTTCTTTTCTTTCCTTCTCCTTCTTGATTACTTTCACTTGAGAGCTAGATCATGAATAATGAATTGTAGATGGATTGAAATGAGGGAGGAAGGCTTCCTTTTATAGTGATCTAGGGCACAAACTTCTAGAGAAGGTTGACATTGGAGAATTAAATCCCAATTAACCTTAACCCCTAGAAATGGACCTAAATTAAATGCAATTTAAGGATTTACCATTCTGAAACCCAAAACAGTTGACTTAGAAGCTGGATAATAATTTTTTTAAAAACCCAACATCCCGAAACTTCCAAAATTTAAAAATTTGACCTATGGTCAGGGATGAGTCATCCCTAACCTAGGTCAGGGACTAGGCCATCCTTGACCCTTCAGTTCGTCCTTGACCTAGAAAGTCAAGATCTTCATATTCTTAGAGAAAGTTGCCAGAAATGAGGTTAGAAATAGGGAGAGAGAAGCAGAATAGGGGGGTAACAGCTAGATCCATTCAAAGACCCAATCAAGGTTCTTAAAATGACCCCAAACCACTTAATAAGAGGGCTAAATGCTCTTATCATGGAAGTGCTTCAATTTTAAGATGATAAATTAAGCCTCCACTTTAGCAAGAGTATGGACTCGATGTAAACTCTTGGTAAATTAGATCATAATGAAAAGATACTCTTATTGTAATCAAAAGGACAAAGGAAACCTCAAGCCCCTAGGGACTCAAGTATTCATCAACTCTAAGATCACAATAAGAGATACATCTCTCTCTCTCTCTCTCTCTCTCTATATATATATATATATATATATATATATATAGAGAGAGAGAGAGAGAGAGAGAGAGAGAGAGAGAGAGAGAGGGTGTGATTATCTCACCCAATGAGAACTTATGTCCCACTGTGAACCACACAAGGAAATGACACAAATGGAATGATGGAATTGAACTGCTTGGTGAATGTGGCTACTCACTATTCAACCCATTAATGATTTACCTGTAGGAATATTCTATTCCATAAGAGTTAAACCAAAAAGAAAAAGAGATCCAGTCTTAAGGAGACCTCTGACCTTAAGGGATCAAAAATTTGAAACCGGAGGGATCAAGAGATCCTCAAATATAAATTCATGCTTCAAGGATTATTCTCTAATCCAGAAAGGGAGAAAAGTATCTCAAAAAATAATATATGTATATTGAAAAGTGTGTGTGTGCAATAGGTGAGCAGAACATATGCCCCCATGTTAAAGTCATTGATAACACTTTAACGGGAGCAATGGCTTTAACAGAAACATAAACAAATCCATTGATTATGTTTCCACTATGAGATGCCCCCAGATGAAGACAAATCAAGGAAAATACCACATAAACATACAAAGAACACAGAAGGGATCTACCTTCTGTGGGGTCAGTATAATCATAAGATAATATATATATATATATATATATATATATATATATATATATATATATATATATATATATATATATATATATATATATATATATATATATATATATATATATATATATATATATATATATATATATATATATATATGTAGTGCAAATGAATTGACATCATTCCCCAAAGAAAGTATAACTACAATCACAAAGGAGGAAAGATCAATTAAGAGATACAAAGAATAATCTTTTTGGACCATGCTCTAAAGAGAAAAAAAATAAGTGCTACCAAGTCACGGATCCAAGAAGATTACACAAGGAAACATTTATGAACAATAGCACAAGTACAACATAATGTGAAACAACATATAGAAGAATAGAGATACATATAGAGGAATTTCACAACAGGTTTGATTCCTTTATCACCTTGCACCAAAAATGTATCAAGGGTCATATAAAAGAATCTAACAACATTTAGCAAACACATCACGGTAGAAGCATAGTACAATAGGCAAACACACAACAAAGCTACCATAAAGGATAAGCTGATCAAGCATGCTATCTACTCTCCCATCTTGTTCTATATCATTTAGGGAAGGTGGGTAACTTGCAAGAGGGACTATATCCAAAATAGTAGGAATGATTGCCAGTTCAAAACAAGGATCCTCTTGACAATCATACTGTTCGATACTAGGTGTAATTTTTAATTGTGATGAAAGAATATTAGGTAAATCAATGTCAATGTCAATAGTCTCATATTCATCATTAACATCATCAAGAGTATCTTTTTCATCTAGATTAATGAAAATAGGATCTAAGATATGAATAGAATCATCATAATCATGCATCTTAACATCATTATTAGTAACAACATCATGCATAGTCTTATTAGAAGAAAGTAAAGAATTTTGAAGAATATAATTATGAGATTTTTCTTGAGCATGACACTTCTTATGGCATTCATTAGAAGATCGATTACATTTTTATTTACTTGAAATATGTTGAGAACTAGGAGGAACAATCATAGGATCCTTCACAGGTTCTTTAGGAAGATTAATAGGATTAAGTAGTTGGACGATCAACAGTAGGAACTTGATTAACATATGTAAAAGCCATGGATAAAGGTGGTATAGAAGGTGTAGGCAAAAGACCATGATTAAGATCCATCAAAGGTACACTTAATTCAAGAATCTTACAATGCTTATAGGTTTGATATGAGTGGAAAAGATTATAAGGTAGAGAAGGACATGAATTAGGCAATGAAGGCCAAAAGCAATCAAGAGTAGCACAATCCCTAGGCCTAGAAGGTTGATATAAACTATTATTAACCATCTTCACTTCTTCATTATGAAAAAATTTAAGACATTTATGGATAGGTGAAGAAACACCATACATGGCATTTGACCAAGGCAAACCAAGCTTAACTTGAAATCGATCAAAAGTAGGAACAACAACAAAGGTAGCGTTCACAATTTTACCACAAAGTTCAACTCGAAAATTAATAGAGACAAATGATGGATAAATAAAACCATTACAATTTTGAATCCTAATGTAGTCAAGGTGGGTGGATCCAATTAAGGATTGAACGACCTTGCAGCCAAACTAATATGCAACAAAAATACACCATAGAAACAATAGATTTGCAAAGAAATAAAAGTTTTTATTCATGAAAACATCGAGTATGTTAGGCCATTTTTTCTGTCATAGCAAAAATCCTTTAAAATGGCCTATTTTCTTGCAAATTTTCTTGAAGTTCCCTTCACCCTATGTTCTTCAATGTGTCACCTTGCTCCTATCCAATTTGCACATGCTGAATCATAAAATCCTGAAAGTTATCCAAATTCTAAAGCCTACTAGAAATATTTTCAAAATCTGCCACAGTGTCGAAAACCCATAGTATTTTTGAAAATCCATGATGTTTTCAGTCTGTGTGAAAACCCTTCATTGTTTTTGACCTTGTGCTTCCTGCTTTTGTGCACTTGTCTTCTGGCATCGAAATCCTTGTGTGTTTTTGGTCTTCCTCTGTGTCGAGTACTTTGTGTGTTTTCGACCTTGGTCTTAGCTGCACAGGTGCGATGGATGGTGGGGTCCAGTCCTTGCTCAGTTGTATCATTGATTCTCTAGATCTCCTAGCGGCTAACATTTGGAAACTTGGCTGGCAATTAAGTTTTCCTTAGTCACGTGGTCACGTAATGGTGGGCCCAGATTTGTAGGTGGGGTCTCTTCAGTGGTGACTACGCTGGTGGTTATGTGGCAGCTTGTGATTAGTTGCCGCATGATCGCATGTTAGAGTTTTCTGACATGCGATCATGTGACTTGTTGACACCTATGCTATGGTCCCGCTGTTAGACAAGGGGGGTAGCATGGCAGATCTAGTGGTTGGCGTATGATCTCATGGGAGGTTTCAAAACCCATGTGACCATGCGCTTGTTTTTTGATTTCGAAGGCTTATTTACAGGTAGCATCGCATTTGTGGAGTTAGAAGTGGGGCCAATGGGTTTATAAAGTGACTAAAAGGCTGACAGATCTGGTGGTTGTCATACTACTGATGGGGTAAGGTGCGAGGAAGATAGTTTGGCGAAGTGGCGACAATTGTCGATCATGTTTAAAATTTGAAGTTCGCGAAAGTGAGAGGATCAACAGCCGTGACTTAAAGCTGGATTAAAGTTTAAATGTGGGCTGCTGATTCGAGGGTAAAACCAAAGAAGTGACTGTTAGGATTTGAATTCAAACTTGCAGAGATTTTTTGCGACAGGAAGGACTGGTTTTAAATGTTTTAGCGGCCTGATTGGATTTTTTTTGTGATTGCAAAGTGGTCTAGAGGCCTGCTACTTGATTTGTAGAGACTTTTGTGCCATATGAAGGACTATTTTGTGCTTGATAGGTGTGTTTGCAGGTGGCCGATTTGACTAGTTTTCATGGTTCTTCCTGGTGTTTTGTACTGATTGTCATGATTGTAAGATCTATTTGAGGTCTCTTTCTCCAGGTTGCCTGTGTTTATTGCCCCTATAGTAAATTTCTTGGCTGTCTTTGATTGGCTTAGTGGGTGAAGGTTATGCCCTAGCTGTCTGTAGCTTGTTGCAACCTATTATGGGTTTCCAAGGCTGCTAGTGGTATAAAGTGTCAAATTTGTGACTTAGAAAAGGTTCTAAATTTTGTCAGTTCCAGTAAAAGGTTTGGTTCTATAGATTTCCCCTTCTCTCTACATATAGGGTGTTCTTCTTTCCTTGCTGGCTCTGAGAATAGAATGCATATTGTAAATGACTTGTCTTATGTATGAGAAGTTAATATACTCTTACTATTGTCAAACTATCTCCATTTGAACTCTGGATTCATTAATCATACATCAAGGGTGTTTGGTTTTTCTGTTTGCATTGCCTATGTGCTTGCAAGTGGAGTTGTCTTCATAGAGATGATTGGTTTAGGGTTAGTATTCATGTATGTATGAGCTGAAATATCAAGGGTAGGTCATGCTTGTCTTCCAGTGGATGCTAGTTAATGTATTGTCTGATTCATAGGTCTCTTCTAAGGGGAGGGTTAAAATCCTTTAATGGGTAATAACATATTTGAATACATAGGTGGGTGTTAAGTTGAGATTTGGTCATGGTGTGTGATTGATGTTAGGCATCAACACATTGAGCATATTGTGTTCTTGTTTCATAGTTGTCCCTTGCAATACTGTATTTGACTTTTTGGCCCATAGGATAAGGCACTAGTCTATGAGAGACTTAGGGTATCTCAGGGGTCCTTTCAACCCAACATTAAATGAATTACCTTTCCCTTTCATGTTGGTGGTAGTAGTAGGAGTTTCTCTCTAGTCTTTGGACTCATTATGTGCAAATAGGGCTGTTTGTATATGAATCAGCTTCATTGTGGTACAGGTTACCTGAAGGGGTCTAAAGGCTATTCCACACTAATCTGTTTGTAGGCCTTTGGTTTGTCATGAGGTGTCTTGAATGTGCAGATAAGGCAATACCCACCTGAGTGAATGTGGAGCTCAAAAAAGAAGGATTTCTCTCTATCCTCATCAATTGGTTTGTTTTTCTTGTCAAGCTTGAGTGCCTAACCTATGTTTTAAGCCCAACCATTTGATTCAAGTTTGGTCCTTCAAGGAGAAGAACCAACAAAATGGTGACTCTGCTGGGGAGAGTCTAGAATAGAGTCAGAAATAAAAAACAAAGCATTTGTTGATATCTTCTCACCTAGTTGTGAGTGGCAGCTCTAATTTTCTCTATTTAATCAGTGTTCCTTCTGATAAATAGTGTGTATATCTAGTGTAGTTTTGTGTTGGTTGGAAGAAGAAATAGTAAAACATTTTCCTCTCAAGGAGGTGGCAGCTCTACATGACAAAGTTATCTGATGGAGTTTCAGGGTGAGCTCAGGATCTGCCCTTCCTTTCAGTCAACAAGGTCTTCTGCTGCAAGATTTTCCCAGGTATTTTTCAAGTTTTAAATGTTTCCTTATAAAGTGATCAAGTACTAAAAGAAGGATAAGGTGTGAGCAAAGGTTAGCATACTTCAAGTTTTCAGTTGCAGTTTGGCAAAATTATATGGAAGTATTGCAGTGAGTTTAATGGATAAGTTGAATAAGGAGCTAGCTTTCCTTGAGGAGGGCATCCTTAGGGATTGCATAAGATTAGTAAGATTAAAAGTGGGAAGTAGAAAGTATTTATCCACATCCTTGTTCTATGATAAATTTTGTGAAGTATATGATAAGCTTCCTGAGGATGTTGAGTTTCCTAAATCTGATTTCATTGGTTTATTCCTAGAGCTTTATTTTCCTGAGTCAACCAGTTGGTCAAACACCTTGTGGGAGGAGCATTATATATGTATCAGGGATTGGGTACTTGGTGTTGGTAGTCTGGAACTTGAGGATGCACTTGGGGCTTTGCTCGTTAGTGCTGATATTGAGAATGATGAAATTTATGAAGGAGATGTGTCAGGTGTTGACACTCTTTCTTGCAGTCATGAAAGTGATGCCTTTTCTCAATATGGGGTAGAAAGTCTTTGCAATCAGTTGGATGAAGAAGAGGATTGGATAGATGAAGGTACTGCTAATGATTGTATGGTAGAAGATGATGTTCTTGAGGACAGCTATTCACTTCACAGTGAACAAATTTTAGACCTCTTGTCTTGTGAATATCTTAGGTGTTTAGGGAGGGATGACTCTGAGTTCTCACATTCAGCACACATTGATTTTGACTAGGAAAATGAGTCAATAGGATTTGACTTTGACATGTGTGCCTTTGATTCTTTTGTTTCCCTAGCACTACTAGATGGAAACCAAGTATAGTATGATATATCAGATGATGAAGTCATCAGTGTTTGTTCATCTTCAAGTAATGCAAGTGTCCCTGATGTGGTACTGAATACTGGTTGGGAGAGTTGTATCGATTTTGAATCCTTTTTTGATTCTGAATCTATTGCTAGGCCATGGAAGGATGGTCTCTCAACTACTCAAGCTTCACCATCTCATGGACAGGTTGATGTTTCTCTTCCCACCTATCAACAATTTTTGGTTTTGTCAGTTGTTGACAAAATGCAGGTTGCTCCTATGTTTGGTGATCATGTCCCATGTGATGAGCTCCCTTAGTGTTTACATGAAGATCGGTGTATCTTCTCCTTGGAGGTGCAAATTTCTAGTATGAATGGATCTAGTAGTGATTGCAATGATAGTTTGATAGAGTTGGAGTGTTTTTCTTTCGGTGGGGATAGTAGAATTCATGGGTTTGTTGACAGGATTGAGGATGGTTCATCTTGTGGTTCATCTAGGTTTGTTGACATGCATGTGCCACAACATTTTTAGAATTGGTATGATTACCTTTCCAGCCCTTAGGAGGAATGTGCTAGCAATCTTTGTCTTAAGATTTTGAAAGGTGGATATAATTGTGTTCTGTCACATGGAAGTAGAATTTTCAATTTGTCTCTGATTTGTGGAGATGAAAATTTCTTGTTTGATAGAGGTAAAGGTTGATCATAGTTTTGAGGCCTTGAACCTTTTTTAAATATTGTAAATCTTTGTACAGTTTCCCTTTCCTATTTGTGTTTCTTTTCCTGGTTCAGTTGCTAGTTTTTGAGTTCCCTATTTTTGTCCTATGGGTGGTTTGCTCTCCCAGAAATATTGAATTCTCGCATGGGCAAAAGTTACCCATTGTCCCTAGACAGAGCCACTGTTAGGCCCATTTTTCTGTCATAGCAAAGATCCTTTAAAATGGCCTATTTTCTTGCAAATTTTCTTGAAGTACCCTTGGCCTTGTGTTCTTCAATGTGTCACCTTGCTCCTGTCCAATTTGCACGTGCTGAATCATAAAATCTTGAAAGTTATCCAAATTCTAAAGCCTGCTGGAAATATTTTCAAAATCTACCACAGTGTCAAAAACCCTTCATTATTTTTGACCTTGTGCTTCCTACTTTTGTGCGCTTGTCTTCTGGCATTGAAAGCCTTGTGTGTTTTTGGTCTTCCTCTATGTCGAGTACTTTGTGTGTTTTTGACCTTGGTCTTAGCTGTGCAAGTGCGATGGATGGTGGGGCCCAGTCCTTGCTCAGTTGTATCGTTGATTCTTTAGATCTCCTGGCAGCTAACATCTAGAGACTTGGCTAGCGGTTAAGTTTTCCTTAGTCACACGGTCGCATAATGGTGGGCCCATATTTTCAAAGCTTTTTGCAGGTGGGGTCTCTTCGGTGGTGACTGCGCTGGTGGTTATGTGGCGGCTTGTGATTGGTTGCCGCATGATCACATGTCAAAGTTTTCTGACATGTAATCATGTGATATGTTGACACCTACGCTATGGTCCCACTATCAGACAAGGGGGGTAGCATGGTAGATCTAGTGGTTGGCATATGATCTCATGGGAGGTTTCAAAACCCATGTGATCATGCACCTATCATTTGATTTCAAAGGTTTATTTATAGGTGGCATCGCAGTTGCAGAGTTAGAAGTGGGGCTGATGGGTTTATAAAGTGACTAAAAGGCCAACGGATCTAGTGGTTGTCATATTACCATTGGGGTAAGGTGCGAGGAAGATAGTTTGGTGAAGTGGCAACAACCGTCGATCATGTTTAAAATCTGAAGTCCGTGAAAGTGAGAGGATCAACGGCCATGACTTAAAGCTAGATTAAAGTTTAAATTTTGGCCACTGATTCGAGGGTAAAACCAAAGAAGTGACCGTTGGGATTTGAATTCAAGCTTGCAGAGAGTTTTTGCGACAGGAAGGACTGGTTTTAAATGTTTTAGCAGCTTGATTGGATTTGTTTGGTGGTTGCAAAGTGGTCCAGAGGCTTGCTACTTGATTTGTAGAAACTTTTGTGTCGTATGCAGGACTATTTTGTGCTTGATAGGTGTGTTTGCAGGTGGCTGATTTGACTACTTTTCATGGTTCTTCCTGGTGTTTTGTACTAATTGTCATGATTGTAAGATCTGTTTGAGATCTTTTTCTCTAGGTTTCCTGTGTTTCCTGCCCCTGCAGTAAATTTCTTGGTTGTCTCTGATTGGCTTAGTGGGTGAAGGCTATGCCCTAGCTGTCTGTAGCTTGTTGCAACCTATTATGGGTTTCCAAGGCTGCTAGTGGTATAAAGTGTCAAATTTTTTACTTAGAAAAGGTTCTAAATTTTGTCAGTTCTAGTAAAAGGTTCGGTTCTACAGATTTCCCCTTCTCTCTACATATAGGATGTTCTTCTTTCCTTGCTATCTTTGAGAACATAATGAATATTGTAAATGACTTGTCTTATGTATGAGAATTTAATATACTCTTACTATTGTCAAACTATCTCCATTTGAACTTTGGATTCATTAATCATACATCAAGGGTGTCTGGTTTTTCTATTTGCACTACCTATGTGATTGCAAGTGGAGTTGTCTTCGGAGAGATGACTGGTTCAGGGTTAGTAGTCATGTATGTATGAGCTGAAATATCAAGGGTAGGTCATGCTTGTCTTCTAGTGGATGCTGGTTAATGTATTGTCTAATTCATAGGTCTCTTCTAAGGGGAGGGTTAAAATTCTTTAATGGGTAATAACATATTTGAATACACAGGTGGGTGTTAAGTTGAGGTTTGTTCATGGTGTGTGATTGATGTTAGGCATCAACACATTGAGCATATTGTGTTCTTGTTTCATAGCTATCCCTTGCAATACTATATTTGACTCTATGGCCCATAGGATAAGGCACTGCTCTATGAGAGACTTAGGGTATCTCAGGGGTCCTTTCAACCCAACATTAAATGAATTACCTTTCCCTTTCATGTTGGTGGTAGTAGTAGGAGTTTCTCTCTAGTCTTTGGACTCATTATTTGCAAATAGGGCTGTTTGTATATGAATTGACTTCATTGGGGTACAGGTTACCTGAAGGGGTCTGAAGGCTATTCCATACTAATCTATTTGTAGGCCTTTGGTTTTTCATGAGGTGTCTTGAATGTGTAGATAAGGCAATACCCACCTAAGTAAATGTGGAGCTCAAAGAAGAAGGAGGATTTCTCTCTATCCTCATCAATTGGTTTTTTTTTCTTGTCAAGCTTGAGTGTGTAACCTATGTTTTAAGCCCAACCATTTGATTCAAGTTTGGTCCTACAAGGATAAGAACCAACAGAGTACATCCAATGTGCCTAGCTATAAGGCCTTCTTAGTTATAGCCAATTACAATGTAAGTAATAGTCTACAAGATCTTGCAGGATCTAAATCTTTTCCCCGGCATCAGTATCCAGCTAGTCCAAGTCTGCAATAGGCAACACACTAGTAGGCACCTAGGTAAGATCTAAACTTGTACTCAAACATCCAAGAAATCTTCTTGCTCCTAAGTTCATAGGCTACTAACCTTACTTCCAACAATATCATGCCTAAACAACTACCTAAGCATCCTATAAATAATATTTCCCAACCACAAGTTAGCTGATGAAATAATAAACTCATACAAATAAATATTAAATGCTAAAACATCAGTCAGCTCTCACATAGCCTTAGAAAATAAATAAACTATCAAAGATGGCCCCACATGATCATCAGATCCACATAGAAGAATGCAACACACTAGATCTAGATCCCCACATGTCCAATGGTCAATCCATAACTCAAGGAGTGTGACCCAAATTAAATGTACCCATCGGCCAAGATGATCTATCCAAAACAATCCAGTCGGTAAGCAAGAACTCTAAACAATAGAAGAAACAACTAAGCAACAGCTGACCGACCATGCCAAGCATGATCAAGGAAGATAGTTATTGTCGAGTGCTAGTGAACTAATGCCTTTAGTCACCAAGCATTCTTTAGAGACCGAGCACCCTGGTAACCACATAAACCGAGCAACCAGCCTCCCAAACTAAGAAAGAACTCCACCAAACCAAGATCAAAACCAATAATCTACCTTCAAAGAAAAACATATTTTTGGTTGATACAGGATTGCCAAGAATCCTAGGATGGTCCTACATGAGACACCCAAAGTAAGAAATATTTTCACATAAGGAAATCAGGAACATCTCAAGGGAATCAAAACAGGTATGCCAAATATGTTCTTCACCCATATCTCCTCTTGCCCTTCATCCCAAGTAGTCTTCACTTCATTCACTATCTCATGCAGAAAGTCCTTTTGTCTTCCACTTTGCTTACCCTTCCAGTCAATAATTGATAGCAACTAACTCTGATCACTACCAACCACCTCAATGCCTCAATAAGGTTCCTCCTCTCTAGACTCTGCAACCAACTTAGTATCATCTATATCTCTCTATGTCATAAATGTCACCATCTATTGTAACATCTCTTCTTGAAAAACCATTTGTTTGTTAATCTCAACAAAATCTTTAGAGATATCATTCTCCTTCTCCTTCAAACTAGGCTTAATAGGAATAGGTTCATCAACATTTTGCTCCTGAGGTTTGTCATAAGGACAACACCTAATAACTCCACATCCTTTAACTCCTTTCTCCTATAAAGGTATCAACTTATGTTGAGCTCCTTCATGCCTAACCACATAGGTATTAGCATGACCATCAAATAAAACATTTATGTCAAACTGTCAGGGTCTACTAAGCAACAAATGACAAGCATCCATAGGCAATACATCACACAATATCTCATCATGGTAAGATCCAATCTAAAACTTAACCAAGCATTGTTCTTCAACTTTTACCATAGAAACATCTTGTATCCAACTAATTTGATAAGGATTAGGATGCTTCCTTCTTTCCAAATTCATTTTACTAACCATTTCATCTGAAACAAAGTTCTCAGAACTGCCACCATCAACTATGACATTACATACCTTATCCATGCACTTACATCTAGTTCTAAACAAATTCCTTCTTTCAACTAGTTCAGGAACACATGCAGCCAATCTCCTAGTGATAATACATTCACCTTTCTCAAGAATATTCTCAATGTCTTCTTCAGCAACTAATGCAACTCTTTTCTTAGGACACTACCAACTTCTATGACCAACTTCTCCATAGTTATAACAAGTACCGGTAAACTCATTCTTCCACCTAACTCTCTATCTAGCATTCTTAGTAACTTGACCACTGCCAGATCCCACATCAACCTTAGGGTTCTTTGTCACATTACTCTAAACAACTATCTCACGAGGTTTACCACCTCAGTTCCTACTGTTCTATTTTCCTTCATACTTCCTATTTAGCTTCTCTTCAATCTTCAATGCCATCTGATAAGCATCACCGATTATTTTCATCCGCACAGTGAGTAACTCTTCTTGAATACTAGGTCTCAAACCATAGACATACCTAGCAACCTTCTCTTTATCAGCTTCAGAATGACCAGTGCTAATCAGGATTCTATAAAATTCCTCAGTATACTCATGTACCAATTTGTTAGTCTATTTCAAAGCTTGCATCTTCTTAAACATATCCAATTCATAATCCATTGGAATGAATTTCTTCTTTAACTTGTCAACCATTCGGTTCCACTTAGTGATCTTCTCTTTTCCTCTTCTACCTCTTTCTGACTGAACTTCTCTCCACTAGATATTTTCATGACCTTTCAACTTAGTCTTTGTAAATCTAACCCTATTAGGATCTTCTATTTCTTCATACTCAAAGTATTCATCAATCTTATTGATCCAATCAATCAATTCTTCTAGCATAAGGCTTCCAACAAATGTAGAAACTTTAATCTTAGGTCTCTTCCCAATCTTAGACATAGCTTTTAGAATTCGATTCTCCTCAAAATCTCTATCTTCTTCAAAATGATCTTCCTCAGATTCATCATCAATATCCTCCTTCAAGGTAGGTTTCTTTTTTCTTAATTCCTCTTTTAGGTCTTATAGTTGTTTCTGCAAAGCCCTAAAATCATCAAGACTAAATTCACCAGTAGCTTCTTCTTCTTTAGGGATCTCTTGATTTCTCCTTGGAGGCATCTTCAAATCAAGATCTAGATACAGAAGATCCACTCGGCTCCAATAGGAATAGACTTTTCTCAAATAGGAACAAACTTCACTTTGATACAACCTAATGTAGTCAAGTTGGGTGGATCCAATTAAGGACTAACTGACCTTGTAGCCAAACCAATATGCAGTGGAAATACACCATAAAAACAATAGATCTACAAAGAAACAAAAGTCTTTATTCATGAAAACACTGATTACATGGAATGTGCTGAGTTGTAAGGCCATCCCAGTTACATCCAATTACAATGCAAGTAATAGACTACAAGATCTTGTAGGATCTAAATCTTTTCCCCAACATTAGCATCGAGCTAGCTAGGTCTGCAATAGGCAACACACTGGTAGGCACCCAGGAAAGATCTAAATTTGTACTCAAACTTCCAAGAAATCTTCCTGCTCCTAAGCTCATAGGATGCTAACCTTCCTTCCAATAATATCATGCCTAAACAACTACCTAAGCATCCTATAAATACTAATTCCCAGCCACAAGTTAGTTGATGAAACAATAAACTCCTACAAACAAATATTAAATGCTAAAACATCAGTCGGCTCTCACATAGCCTTACAAAATAAAGAAACTCTCAAAGATGGCCCCACATGGTCATCAGATCCATATAGAAGAATGAAACACATGAGATCTAGGTCCCCACATGTCCAATGGTTAATCCATAACTTGAGGAGCATGACCCAAATTAAATTCACCAATCAGCCAAGCCGATCTATCCAAAACAATCTAGTCGATAAGCAAGAACATCAAGTAATAGAAGAAACAACCAAGCACCAGGTAACTGACCATGCCAGGCATGACCAAGGAACATAGTTATTGTCAAGCACTAGTGAACTGATTCCTTTAGTCACCTAGCATTCTTCAGAGACTGAGCACCCTGGTAACCACATAAACTAAGCAACCAGCCTCCCAAACTGAGCAAGAACTCCACCAAACCAAGATCAAAACCAACAATCTACCTTCAAAGACAAACATATTTTTGGTTGATATAGGATTGCCAAGAATCATAGGATGCTCCTGCATCAGAATCCACACATCAGATGTATCATAAGAATCACATTGTAAATTTTGCATAAAAATATTTTCTTCAGTAATAACATTAACTAATGATGTAGGATCAACAAGACAACCACAAGTAGGTATCTAAGAAATCCTAGCATAAATATAAAGTAGACCATCAGGAGCTTTAATAGTCTTAGAATCATCAAAGGTAATCAAAATTTCCCAAGGTATTTTATTCTTAGGTTGTTGTCGAGGTTTAGGTTGAGTTTTCAATTTAGGCTTAGGTTTTGGTTGAGGTTGAGATGAAACTTGAGGTATAGTTTGAAGCTGAGATTGAGGCTGAGGTGGAGATACAGATTGAACAACATGCTCCACTTGATTAAAAATGTGATTAAGATCATCCATCTTTGAATCATACACAATTTCCATAGAATATGGCTGAGCAATGGTATTAGTATATGCACAGGTAAAGGATTCGTATAGATTTGAAGATTTTGATTCAAAGGAGAAATGGATTTATTCCCACTACCATCAATATTATCAACAGATAAGGCATTAGAATCAATTAATTCTTTAACCTTATATTTTAAAGAATAAAATTTCTTAGTATCATGGCCATTCTGACAATGATATTGACAAAATGCTTTAGGATCAAAAGATTTAGATGCAATCGTAGCAAGTAAAAGAGGTCAAATAGGAGGTAAAGTAATCATATTAGCAGTTAACAACCTATTCATAATAGAATGTAAAGATTCAGAAAGAGGAGTAAACATATGATTTAATTGAAAAGTAGTGGATGCAGAAGTGGCATTCTGAGATGCAACAACAACTTGATCAACAACTACATTCGCTTGTTTGTTTCTCTTGACATAGTTGTTGAATTTTTGAAATTTATTTGGATTAGGAGAAGCATCAGTTTTATCAACTGGAACAGGAGCCGTTGCAGTGTTTCTCTCAAATTGACTCACTTGTAATTGATAATGATGAAGTGTTGCACAAAGTTGTTGAAAAGAGGTAAATTCAGTAAGCAGAATCTTATATCTAATATCCTTTTCAAAATTTAAAATAAACATATGTTGAATATCAATATCAGGAACATGATAGGAAATTTGAGCATGCAAATTCTTTAATCTACCAATAAATTCAATCAATTTTTCCTTAGCACTTTATTTACATTGCATCAAATTAGTGAAAGACACTTGCGGGCCAATGCTATTTTGAAATTGTTGAATAAAAGTGCTGGCAAGTTTTGGAAATGAATCAATAGAATAAGGACGCAAGGAACAATACCATTGTAAGGCCTTGTCATGAAATGTTCTAGCAATCAGCTTGGCTAAAATCCTCTGGTCATGATAATAATCACTACAAAGGATTTGAAATGTTTTAACATGATGAACGGGGTCTCCTTTTCAGTTATAATTCTCAAGATGAGGCATATTGACTTGCTGAGGAATAGGAGTACGAGTGATATCTCAAGAAAAAGGACTTCGCATGTCACATGTAGGAATGCTAAACTTGTTTTGAGTCAAGGATGCAAGTTTTTATTGTAAATATGACACAATTTGAGCCAAACTAATGATTTTTGAATCATTAGAGGAAATAGGAGTAATGGGAACATTAGAAACACTAGGAAAAGTGTAAGAAGTTGCAAGAATAGAAGACACAATTGAAGGAACACTTGGAACTACAATTGGAAGAGTATTGGAATAAGTGAAAGGAACATTATGATAAGAAGGTTGTGATGTAGGAAGTGTTGGAAAGTTGTCTATATTGAGGTATATAACTAGATATAGTGTTGTCATTATGGAAACAAAGTCATATAGCAATTTGGAGTCAGCACACTTGACGTAAAGATCAGAATTCGGTTAAGTGTTGAAGACTAGACAATGTATAGAGTTCCTGTAGTTCAAAGAATCAGTGCATGTGTGTATAGATGAATTATGGTATGCACCCTAGAAGTTAATTTGGTTAGACTATATTCTTTCTTACTCTATGAGTGCATGATCATATGTGCAAGGATGAGAAAGTTACAAATAGTTGAAGTTGAACAGCTAGTGTGTGTCAGCAGAGAATAGAGCATGGAGCTGACAGTTAGTATTTTGGTTTGCGATTGTAATGTAATATTGTAAAGGCTATGAGCCCATTGTATTTAGGTTTCTAACATGTTTATATGTATAATTGTAACCACGCTTAAGCCAATTCATTTGGAAGTGTTATTTGTAATTAGTTATAGGGATGACCTAATTGTGTATTTTGTATGAGCATATAAATATAAGGTGCGCCCATTGTACTCAGTATGGAAGTTGATAGAGAGTTGTAGTAAGTAGAGAAGAAGTGTGCGAAGACACTAGAAGATGTATTAGAGCTTTGCTAGAGGTTAAAGCATCAACGCATCAAAGGAATAGATCTGACAAGTAATGTCACAGTGATAGTTCATCCTATAGATATAGTGTGTATATGAGATCAGAAGGTTGTAGCCTTCACCACTTGAGAAGTGAGCTCTTGGACAGTGTTTCCTCTCCCCTAACAGGGACTATTGTAAAAGAATCCTAATAGGGTCTGACCCTTATCAAGGTCTACTGTACTTAAAGCATTATAAAGCTACTCCTAACAGGGTAAAGGATCTTCTAACAAGGATCACAAAACACTAGTGTAGAATATTAGTGGGTATCAATTCCCACTGGGGTTTTTACCTATTTGGGTTTTCGCATAATCATATTGGTGTCATGTGTTGATTTCATGTTTCATATTTATGTGAATGTTTATTTCAATACTTAAGCATTTAAGTTCAACATAAAGATTAAAGTGAAAAGTTAAAATAAAGTGAACACTAATTCACCCCCCCCCCTCTCAGTGTTTCCATTCCTAACAATTGGTATCAGAGCTCTAGTCCTCAGCAAAGAAGTTTAACCACTTGAGGAGATTGTGGACAAAGAAAAAATGAAACATCTGAAAAGAAATCTTGAAGCTTCTCTTGAAGACTTGGACAAGTCAAAGAGAGAATTTGAAGAACTAAAGGATAAACTCAGTGAAGCTCAATTAGTCATAAAAAAGATAAGGAAAGATTTGAAAGAGTGCTCTACCAGTGATCTAGGGACAATGGTCAAGAAGAAAAAAAATCCTTAAAAGAACAATTTGAAGAGTTTGATGATAAGCTGACTAATAATCAGAAAGTCTTTGATGAATAGATCAAAGAGAACCTTCAGCTAAATGAAGAACTAAGGAAAGTAAACATGGAAATCTTGGAGCTAAGGAATAGCAAAGAAAGATTGGAGTCTGAATTGAAAGAAACAACAAATCATATTGACAA
Organism: Chamaecyparis obtusa; assembly: GCA_027943335.1. Lineage (NCBI taxonomy): Eukaryota > Viridiplantae > Streptophyta > Pinopsida > Cupressales > Cupressaceae > Chamaecyparis > Chamaecyparis obtusa. The sequence continues at coordinate 1,490,153 of BSBK01002443.1, read as the reverse complement.
ATTACACACTAGTTCTGATTTGATAGAATCTCAGTTGTATGCAAGAAGAGCCAAAGGAGACACTAGCTATATTGGATACAATGAAGCACAAAAGATTGACAATATGCAAGAAAGAAAGGATTCACAAAAGGACTCTACTGATGCTAAAAAGACTGAAGATCAAACCAAAGATAATGGTGGACCACCTAAGAATGAGTGCAAGCAAGTAGAACACACTTGTTTTGCATGTAAAAAACATGGACACATTGCAAGGAACTATACAGAGGTAAAACCATTTAATGGTTATTGTTATTCATGTAATAAATTTGGTCATAGAGCTATGAATTGCAAGACTAGAAAGAAGAATGAGATTCATCAATATTAGAGAAATCAGATTCTGACAAATGTAAGAAGTTCTCAAAATGTTACATGCCAGATATGTAACTATAATGGTCACACAACAAAATAATGTAGAATGGTGACTCATGTCAATGTGCCAAGGAATATAAGACCTCCAATCATTTTTCACTCTTGTAACAAGGCTGGACATATCTCAAGGTTATGTAGATCAAGGACGCAAGGTTAGGAAAGCCCTAAAAAGGATGAAGAACCAGGTTTGGATCTCATAGGAGAATTTAATTTTGTCAAAGCCTCAGATGATGTGAGCATGATTTGGTCAAAGAAAAAGAAGGACAAGACTAATGAGAATGTATTGGATGCATCCGCAGTGGATGCACCCTCTACATCTGGATGAATGGCCCTTAGGGTCATAGGGGGATCTAATTTAGCTCTAGACCCCTGTGTGGCTAGTATACTCATCCTTAGAGTATGCACCTTTAGCCTTAAGCTTTTGGAGTATAAAGGTACCTATGTGCAAGAGTGCACATGCTGATTGTTAATAGAACTCGAGTTGGAAATTTTGAAGTGACAGCCTAGTTTACGTGACTTGCATTAATGGCAGAATTTTTGCTTTTAAGTACACAAAAATTTATTTAATTTCTCATTGCATTCAAATTCAGAGTGATAGAGAGTAGAAATAGCCTTGGAAGTTGTTGTTAAGACTTGGAGATTGATCTATCAGTTTTTGCAATGCATTTGGTCGGTTGTAGAAACCCTAAGCTCGTTGAGCTAATTCGAAAGCCTTCAAATTATCTCAGAGTTTAGTTGGAAAGTGTTTACAAGTAAGTCATGGCCACTCCCATTTTTTATGATGTCGCTAAGAAGAAGAAATATGTTTTCAAGAAACATCCATTTAAATCAACCCTAGATTATTTAGAGGGAGCTTTCTCCTGCACACCTATGGGTGTCATGCATGTGGAAGATATTAGGGCATATATCTACTATAAGAAGGAACTAGTTTGATTAGATAGGCTAAGAGCCCATATGGATAGCATGTTTAAACCAGACAAAACATTCATGGATGAATATGCTAAATGGAATGACCACCCTATTGTTGAGTATGCTATGGCATATGCATTCTATGAGAGAGAATGGATAAAAATCTTATCGAGTAGAATTCATGATGATTTTTTTTGGATTGGTGATGTACTAGTAAGAATCACCAATGACTTGATTCTTGAGATGACAAGCCTTTCTAGGATAAGCATTGTCCTTCCTATGGGAAAGGATGTTAGAAAGATAGTTGATTAGACATGTAATTCAAGGAGCGATAGGCGTGACATGACAATCAAGCCTATTGAGAAAGAAAACATCATATTGATCTCAATGATGCTGGGATTCAGGTTTCATCACACTAGCAGAGTGAATAGTGTGTCTACGGGCACTATTCTAGCAACCATCAAACTAGTAAAGGAAGATGGTGAATTCAACTTGTGTGAGATCTTGCACGTACAATTTATTGATAACATCAAGGCCATCAAGCAGGACAAGACAAAGATATTCAGGTTTGGTTCATTAATCATCTACATGTACCTTCATATTGTTGGGAGAGTATCAGATTTGTATTTGGACAAATCCATTCCTACCATGCCTTAGATATCCAACAAAGCATCCATAGAAAGCACATTGAGAGATTATGTGACATTGGAATTGAAGGCCTTTAGGGTCAAGATGCAAATGAGGTACAGGATTCCAGAAAACATTGTGGAAAAGTACAAGGATACAATTTGTTGTATGGTAGAAATAGATACAACTTGTATGGAAGCTATTGAGCCAAGAACTAAGTGGATTCATCCATTGGTTTATGAGGTAGAGGAACAAGTCCTTGAAGAATATGCTCAGGTATTACTATCAGCCCCCAAAGATCCTAATGAACTTATATGGGGAACATATGAAGAGAAAACTAGAGAAGTAGATGCAAAGCTAAATAGCACAGCAACAAAAAAAAGGTTGCTAAAGTCACATCAGAGATCTTAAGGATTCATGGTGTATCTCAAGCAGACCTTGATAAGGCAAGGGAAGAGAAGATTTCTTTGGAAATGAAAAGCGCAATAGCAAAAGAAGAACAAGAAGATCATAAGATGAAGAAGGTAAAATTTAAAAAAAGATGACAGTCAGAAGGATATAACTGATGACACTCCTTCTGTGCCCAAAGAAAGTAGTGATTCTAATGTTCCTCAGGAGTATAAGCCAATGGTCAAAAGGAAGAAATAAATTGGCACTAGTCATCCATCCTCGTGAGCTACAAGGAGAAAGAAAAACATTCAAGCACCTCCTAAGTTAGGATTTAGACCTAGCCTTAAAGTATTGAGCACTAGAATTGTTGATGAGGGCATAATTGATCAAGTAGGGAAGTTTTATGAAACATACAGTGAGATTGACAAATCAGAAATACATGATATGATTGTTAAACATATGATGAAGTTCAAGAAGATGGTATTTGAATTGAAAACAACAATTCTAGATAAAGTATAGGAGATATTGGATACCTTGAAGAGACAAGCCACTGAAGAAGACTTCAAAATAAGGGAAAAAATTCTTGATTCCACTCTTCCAATATGTTATGTTGAAGAAAATTCACTATTGTTGAATTTGGTGAAGCTGCACTTAAGGTCAAAAATGAGAAAACTACACCTCATGAACAAAGCCTATGAGTTGATCTCTAAGGAAACAAAGAAGGCCTTTGAGAATTTATTGTTAGAACATCCCATGAAACCTATGTATGCACCCATCTCTCAAGTACCTAGTAAGCAAGACAAAGCAGCAGAGACTATCAAGGTATAGTCTACAGGTCCTCAGGATTTAGCACCTACAGTAGAAGTACAAATAGAGTTAGATAAATTTGTGCCATGTCAGAATCACTCAAGGATAGCACCATTATCATTGATAATGTGGAGATAGCCATGGAGGCCACTGAAATGGAATTGGACAAGTTTGAGGAAGCTTTTGTGAGCACACAAGAAGCTGATATTTTATGCAGCAGCACACCTCCCACTCATCAAGAAGAGGTATTAATTGAAAATATATCAGATGAGAAATAAGAAGATAAAATGGAAAAGGAAGAAAAGAAAGAAGAAGAAGAAGGAAAACAAGAGAAATATGAAAATTCTGTTGATCTATCCAAGGTAAAACTAGAAGTGATGGATATCACTCCCATCACTCCCTCCTTAGCATTGTTGTCAAGTTTGACACCTGACACATCTAGTTTGGACTCATGGAGAGAAGAAGACCTTTAGCGTCCTAGCTACGGAGAAGGCAAAGGAGAAACAAGTCATGAGAAATCCTCTCCTTGTGGAATCTATGAACATATTGAACAATCTTTTTCTAGAAGACAAGAAAGTGTATAAGGTACACTTAGTTGATGATGTGAGTATAGTTATCTCACAATTCAAAAGTATTTTTTCAAGCCTTGAAGAATCTGCATCCAAAGTTGCAAAAGAGAAGTACCTAAAGGAAAGATTGAATGAGTTGATGAGAAACTTTGCACTAGATCTGAATTCACTCAAGATAGGACAAGCATCCTTAAAAGAATTTTCTAATCAAGGAAGGAAATTCATTATAGACTGCATGGATCAAGATAAGCTTACTGATGCCCATCTTAAGAAAATATAAGAGGCAGAAGCTATGATTTAGTAGGTAAATAATTCAGTGAAAGACACATCCACTAATGTGAACATGTGCAATAATGTCTACCAAGGTCAGTTGGACAAAATTGAGAAGGCAGAGAAATAGATGGCAAAGATAAGGTCTAGACAGACTCAGTTGAGGAATGCTCTTGTGTGCTCACTAGACATTCTCAATCAAAACAAAAAGGAGATTAATGCCACCATGATAACCTATGATCAAGGTCCAAGAAAATATTTGAAGAAGATTGTGAAGCTTCAATATGCTTTATGTGCCCATCTCTAGATAGTTAACTCTTTGATAAATTTTTGGAAGAAGGAGATCCAGAATCTCAAGATAGCATATCTAGATGTTTTCCCTAAGTAAGTATGTGCAGATATAGTTTTTTGGTACACCTTTGTCATTAATGTCAAAGGGGGAGTTGCGTATAGAATATGGAGTGTAATATGTATAGGGAGATATAAGATTATTTATAAGAAATGTATAGAAGACAAAAAAATTTTGTGTTAAGGGACAATTAGCAACTTGGCCATATTCCTTTGTTGCCATCAATGAAAAAGGGGGAGATTATTTGAAATTTGTCTATATTGAGGTATATGACTAGATATAGTGTTTTCATTATGGCAACAAAGTCATATAGCAGTTTGGAGTCAGCGCACTTGATGCAAAGATCAGAATTTGATTAAGTGTTGAAGACTAGACAATGTATAGAGTTCCTGCAGCTAAGAGAATCAATACACATGTGTACAGATGAATTATGGTATGTTCCCTAGAAGTTAATTTTTTTAGACTATATTCTTGCTTAGTCTATGAGTGCATGATCATATGTGCAAGGATGAGAAAGTTACAGACAGTTGAATTTGCACAGCCAATGTGTGCTAGCAGAGAACAGATTATGGAGCTGACCGTTAGTATTTTGGTTTGCAATTGTAATGTAATATTGTAAAGGCTATATGCCCATTGTATTTAGGTTTCTGACATGTTTATATGTATAATTATAAGCACACATAAACCAATTCATTTGGAAGCATTGTTTGTAATTAGTTATAGGGCTGACCTAATTGTGTATTTTGTATGAGCATATAAATATAAGGTGTGCCCATTGTACTCGGTATGGAAGTTGATAGAGAGTTGTAGTAAGAAGAGAAGAAGTGTACAAAGACACTAGAAGATGTATTAGAGCTTTTCTAGAGGTCAAAGCATCAACGCATCAAAGGAACTAATCTGACAAGCAGTGTCACAGTGACAGTTCATCCTGCAGATATAGTGTGTATTTGAGATTAGAAGGTTGTAGCCTTCACCACTTGAGCAGTGAGGTCTTGGATAGTGCATGCTCTCCCCTACTAGGGACTATTGTAAAAGAATCCTAATAGGGTTCGACCCTTAACAAGGTCTACTATACTTAAAGCATTGTAAATCTACTCTTAACAGGGTAAAGGATCTTCTAACAAGGATCACAAAACACTAGTGTAGAATATTAGTGGGTATCAATTCCCACTGGGGTTTTTACCTATTTGGGTTTCCCCGTAATCATATTGGTGTCGTGTTGATTTCATGTTTCAAGTTTATGTGAATTTTTATTTCAGTACTTAATCATTTAATTTTAGCATAAAGATTAAAGTGAAAAGTTAAAATACAGTGAACATTGATTCACCCCCCACCCCCCCGCCGCCCCCCTCTCAGTGTTCCCATTCCTAACAAGAAGGTACACAAGAGGAACACTCATAGGAATAGAGGGAACCATCATAGTCACCAAAGAAGGAGTATAGGTAGGAATACTAGGTAAACGAATAGAAGAAGGTTCTATACTAGTGACAGGAGGAATCAACCCTAAATCTTGATCTTCTTGAGCTAAAGTTTTAACATTTGAATGCACAAGGTGAGTAATACCATGCAAGAGATTAACACCTTGATCACTATCATGAATAAATTTCTTAAGACCCTCTATATCTTGAATAGAATCTTGATTATGGTTTTCTTGAATAAGCCAATTACCCATTTTATCAAGTTCAGTTGAAAATTTTTGGACTTGTTCAGGAGGAACTCTTAAAGCATCATCCTCATCATGAGATGAGTGAGAAGAGTTCTGCTCCATAATCGGATTGGAATCATGGAGAATCAAATTATCATCTAGGATCCTTAGGAAAGGAGAGGAATTTTTAGGATCAAAGGCACCCATGAGTCTATGACTTCTTCTAACCGAAATGTTATAAGTAGGACTAGTAGTAGTAAAGCTCATAAACCAATGCAATGCAAATGAACTAAACTAAGAAAACATAAAGCATGAATATTTTTTTATTTTGAAAGAGATTTTGTAATTTTTTTGGTATTTTTGAAATATAGAAGCAAGAAATCTAATTAGCATGCAAGATTTAACATAAAAGACAAATCTAACACCAACAATATAATAAAAAGGGAAATCTAACACCACAAAACACAATGGGGCATCTAATTCCACAAGAGAAAGAAGGGTAAGTATGTCGGGTTCACCAAAATGAATAATATGAAATAGTTGTTTACCAAAATGAATAGGGTAATTATGTGTGTATGGGGTTGAATAGTGGTAGATAAGGTAATGTGATATACAAAGGGGGAAATATAGGATCTATCCTTAATCAAAATCCCCACAAGGAAATATCCAAATGGATTAATCACAAAGAGGTGATCAATGCACAATTGAATCAAACAATGGAGAACATGAAGAAAGGAGAAAACCCTATAATCTATTATAGAAAGAATATACTTGAAATTTGAAATGAATGGAATGTAAATACTAACCTCAAAATAGGGAAAATCTAGAAAATGCTGATTTATGATGTCTGTGCACAATTTTGGAAAATTTTGCAACCTGCCCCAGATTGGAAATGTTGAGACAAAGAAAACCCAACAAAATTTTGTCCTTATGAGGTCAGGTCATCCTTGACCTAGATAGCAGGGCAAGGTCTTACCCCAGGGCAAGATCCTACCCCTCACTAAAGATCTTCACTGATGGAAATTCTATTCACGGATCTCAGAAGTTCCCTGAAAAGGGTATCTAGATCTGCACTTCAATTCACTGTCCTATACATGTACCTGCAAGAAAAATGGTTTTTGTCATTTGCATGGGGGGTTTGCCTTGGTCAAACCCCAATTTAGGAATTAACCTTGAAATTGAATTGAAATTGTAATATGCATAAACAAAGTAAATGGAACTATTCACCTTACTTATGTTGAAGTCCTTGTGGAGGATTCGAATCCTTGAATCCATAAGTAGGGATGCTCCAAATGAATGTAAAAGTATGTAGGATGTCTCAAATAAATGGCATTAGATCTTCAACACCAATCTTGAATGTATCTTTGCATAGGAAGAGGCTTGGATGAATGTTGATGGAGAAATTTTCAAGGGGGCTCCAAAGAGATTGAATCCTTCAATGGCTAACAATGGATCTCCTTGATGAATGTTTGAATGCTTGAATGCTTGGCTTGAAGATGAATGAATGCTTTCTTTTCTTTCCTTCTCCTTCTTTCTTACTTGCATTTGAGAGCTAGATCATGAATAATGAATTGTAGATGGATTGAAATGAGGGAGGAAGGCTTCCCTTTATAGTGATCTAGGGCATAAACTTCTAGAGAAGTCTGACATTGGAGAATTAAATCCAAAATAACTTTAACCCCTATAAATGGACCTAGATTAAATTCAATTTAAGGATTTACCATTCCAAAACCCGAAACACCCGACTCGGAAGTGGGAAAATAAAGTTTTATGAAACCAGACATCTCAAAACTTCCTGAATTTGAAAATTGGACCCAGGGTCAGGGAAAAGGTAGTTTCTGCCCTAGATCAGGGACGAGGTTGTCCTTGAACTAGAAAGTCAAGATCTTAAGATTCTTAGAGAAAGTTGCCAGAAATGAGGTTAGAAACAGGGAGAGAGAAGCATAATAGGGGGCAAATAGATAGATCCATGCAAAGACCCAATCAAGGTGCTTAACATGACCCTAGACCACTTACTCGGGGGGCTAGACACTCTTATCATGGAAGTGCTTCCATTTTAAGATGATACAATAACATTTTGTAAAGACTTGGAAAAAGGTGTGACAGTAGGAGATGGTCTAAATAAGGACGACAAAGGAGAAACACCTAATTTTGTAGTTACTACTTGTGCATCAACATTGTTGAAATAGTTGTTGATATTGATGAAACAATTGTTGGCATTTTGATTTATTTTGGTAGATTTCTGAGAGGCATTAGTATTAAATCAACTGATGCCAAAAGAGTGGATGACTCAAATTATCTCACTTGAATGTGATAACTAAGAAACAATGTACATAATCATGTAAATGAAGTAAACAAAGAAAGAAATATCATAGCTCTAATATATTTATACAAATTATAAATGAAAATATGTTTAAAAATATTAGACATTGGATAAGAAATCTAAGCATGAAAATATTAAAATCTACCAATAAAATTAGTCACTTTTTTCTTAACACCTTGTGTATAATGAATCAAATTTGGTAGATAATTTGATGATCAATATTATTTTGAAATTGTTGAATGAAAGCATTAGCAATTTTTGCAAATGAATTAGTAGAATAAGGAGGTGAAGGACAATACCATTGTAAGGCCTTATCTCTAAATGTTCTAGTAAACAATTTTTCCATAAGTTTATAATCATGAGAGAAGTCACTACACAAGGTTTAAAATATTTTTAAATTAGTCAAGCAATCACCTTTTTTAGTATAGATCTCCAAATAAGGTATTTCCATGTATTGATGGATAATAACATAGATGATATCAAGGGACAATGGGCTAGAAATGTGATTAGTGGGAATATTGAATTTAGATTCTATCATGGAGGAAATTTGATGTTGTAAAAATGACACAGTTTGGGTAAAGACTATTAATGGTTTGTTTGGTAGATGTGTTGGAATTTGAAAAGTGGTAAAGTGAAGAATTTGAAACATTATGGAAAATAGAGGGAGCATTACAGTATGGAAGTACAACATTAAGGTAACAAGGTATAGGCGATGACTCATAAATACGCGGAATGCTTGTTGTAATACCCCAAAAATGGGCTATAAGTTCATTAATCTCCTACATCTTCAATTCGAATGAAATCAACATCAAAGTCCTAATCTAAGGCACATCTAAACATCATCGAATCATAATTGATTATCTTAAATTCTACATCGGGGAATATTCCTAGTAATATTCCTAATCATCATAATTATCTTTAATTTTATAATTATTTGGCAATAAATCACATTTATCCTAAAGTTTGATTAATTGAATATTTTCATATTTAATTAATTAGATTTAATATTTGCCACTTAATTGTGTAATTAAATTTAATTCTATCTATTATTAATTGTATTATTTAATTTTGACAATAAATCAAAATTCCTATCTTTAATTGATTAAATTCTTATTTAATTAGTTAAAGCATGTTGTCATTATTTAATAATATAATTTTTAATAAAAGTTTGATAAAATAGTTATTTAACCCATAAATTAATTATTTTATTTCAAAAATCAGTTAAGTTGAGCATAAATCACTTTATTTATTTATTAAATCATAATTATCCATGTGCACATTCAAGGACCAGTTAAACTCAAATTGGAAAATCAATGCAAGTTGTTATCTTTTTGAAAATCAACATCTTTTTGAGTTTTAAAGTTGATCTAAACTTCTAATTCGAGTTAAACTGTGCTTTTGCATGATTTTTGTGACTTAATTATCTGTTATTTAAAAATAACTCAAAAATCAACCTGAGTTATTTGAGTGATTTATGGCTTTCTTCCATGCACCTCCAAAGCCTTGGATTTCTGTAAAAACAAGGCTCAACTCTTCATAATTCATCTCTCAAATTCGCATCCAAGCATCTCATATTTTTGCACAATCACGCTGGAGAATTGGAGGCTGAGGAATCAACTTGCGAATTCAAAGCTTTGTGAGATCAATTTCAATTGCATAGTTTTTATATCTTAGCATAGAATTTCATAGTTTTCATATCATTGTTAGAATCTTCATTGTTAAATCATTTAGCAATCATTTCATATCAGTTTTTCAATAGCATTCATAGCATATCAGTTTATCATTCTTATTGCATAGAAAATATCAAAAATATAGATTAATCGCATTCAATTTCATATCCATCTTTTGCATTCAAATCCTTCATTTAGGTGTCGTCTAAGTCACTGATCTCGATAATAATCTGAGAACATTAATCTTGCACCTATTAGAAGGCAGTAAATCACTTGGTTAGATAGCTTTCAATTTTGCACAATTTTGATTATCACTAACCTCTAATATTTTACTGAGTGTTGTGTCTATAGATCAGGTACAATTTTCACACACACATTTCTGGCGCCCACCGTGGGGCAACCCAACTTTGCATGCTGGTTTTGATTTTTTTGGGGAGCTAAAACACCAAAGTTTGAAAGATTTAATTTTATCTCCCAAACAGCTTGGGGTTTTGGTCTAAATTTTTTTTTGTAGATTTATGACATATCAGGGAAGCTTTTATAAAAAATTCAAAATTTTCTGAAATGTTTTAAATTTTTAATAATTTTTTTTTTATTTTTCATAAAAAATTAATTTTCGGTGCAAATCAGAATATTTTTTTGAAATTTTTACATTTTCAGAAATATTCTTAAATTTTATAGGTGGTATATTCTTTGTATTTTAAATTTGGATGTAATTTAGTAGCTCAAATAGTCAATTTACAAAAACTGGTCTGTTTTGATAAAATAGGTCTCTAGGGCACAAATGAAGAGATTTTTCTAAAATTTTTGCATTTTTGAAAATCTCTCTATTTTTTAGCAAGGGTCTCTATTTTTAATTTCTATTTTTGTGGCCAAAATCATATCAAAAAAATTAGATCTTGTTGACTAGGTCAAATGCAGTGCAAAAAAATTAAAATTTTATGATGGGTATGCACTTATTTTTCATATGATTCAATGCATGATATGAGTTGTCATTTGGATTAATTTCTGGTTATTATTGCTCCTAAAAATTGATTTTTAGATCTAACCCTAGGGTTTTCATAAGTTGAATATACCTTGCATATCTTGTTGGCTTGTTGGCTTGTTGGAGAGTTCGTAGCTTGCTTGCATAGTAAAGCTCAAAAAAAATTGCTAAAAATTAGGTAGAATCTACTAAGCACGTTGTGAGGATCATGAGGTATTCTCCTTGTTCTAAAAACATTTCAATTTGGACTTAAAATAAATCTCTTATGTGTTTGGCTTGTGTGCATCTTTTCATGCTTTTGATCTATTTCTACACACTTGCATAATTTGATACTAGGTTGTGATCCCTTAAGGATTCATTAAGTAGTCTTAGAATATTTGTGATTGATCTTGATTGCTATCTTGGGTTGTTGGACTTGCTAATCCGCCAGCCCCTCATTTCTGCCCCGTGGTTGCAATCTCAGCGCCATAAAGGGGAGGGGTCAACAGGAAGTGTTAAGTGTTCCACTTGGCAACCCTTTTGTGATTTTAGGAACTCACTTGTTTTCTAAGTTGGGGACTCATTTTTAGCTTGTGTGAGGTGTTAAGTGTTCCATCTTGTGGACTCATCTCATATTCACTTTAAGCGTTAAGTGTTCCTCTTTCTACTTTTTGGATGCTTTTGGTAGATTTGCTTTCGGGAATATATCTGTGCTCACATAGTAATTAGGCCCTATGAACACTATTCGTGATTCTTGAGAGATTGGATTCCTAGAGAAATCTTTCTTGATGACTGAATCCTTGTAGGTAGGGAGGATACTTAGTGCATTTCACATTCAGCTTAGTTAGTGCATCTTCTCTTATTGATCGACACATTCTCTCTCCGGAGAGGTTGATAGATCACGTGGGGTTGATATCACGAGCTTTGGTAAATCAAAATTGGTTAGTGCATCTTCTCTTATTGATTGATACATTCTCTCCCTAGAGAGGTTGATAGATCACGTGGAGTTGGCATCATAGACCTTGGTGAAGCAAAACTTTGTCTTAGTGTGTCCAATTAATCTGCTTGCTTTGTTTGGGTTAAAAGTGAAAAGGTGTAAAAACCTTGGATCTGGAGCCAAGTCCCCTTGTGGTATACTATTGTGAGTCATCTTTACAGAGGGTTAACCATAGTGGACAATCCCTTCACAGGGAAAACTGCGTTGATGGAACTTCAAGCGGTAATAGCCATTTTCGCCATGGTAGTGATAGCCGCTATATAAATGTCCTTGTGGAAGAAATCTCCACGAGTATGGTTCATTGTTGGGTTTTCAGATCTCCCTAGTAGCTCCTGAAGATTAAGTTCTCAGACTGTGTCAAAACCCTGATGCACCGGGATTGGAGTTCACCCCTTTGGATCATAAAAGTTTTAGAGTCAAACCATTACTAAAAACCCTAGTGAGGCCAAATTTTCATTTTCTAGGGTATATGTGCATCATTGAAAAACATTTTTGGAACATACACAATTAGCACTTCTGAGGATTAGAATGAATAAGTCACTTGATTGTTCATGCATAAGGTTGCTTTTGCCCTTGTTCATTATTTTCAGACATGCTTGAAATCACTTGCTTTCTATTTTGCCTGCTTGTTTATCTATCTGGTTACTGAAAATGAACAAATTTGTTACAATCTTCAAATCTGTACATTGAAATTTGTAAACAATCCAAATCTGAAAACTCAAAATTTTGTAAAAATTGAAGTAAAATCCTTTTCTAGAGTCAAAAGTCATCTTAGGAGGTCAAAAGGTCATATGAGTTTCTATCAAGTGTCCTTTCATTACAACCCATCAGTCGTATGATTGAGTACCCAGTGTCATATGAGTTTCCATGCCAGCAAATTATCAAAGTCAAAATCTTGCAACTGTCGTATGAGATTTTCAACTCTAGTTTCATTGCTACCCAACTGTCGTACGAGTTTTTCAATTGTCATTTCATTGCTACCCAACTGTCGTACAAGTCTACAAAGTGTCGTTTGAGAAATTTTTGAAAGTTGCCAAAAAAATGTTAGAATTGCCAGATACTTAGCTTTTTCAGCCTAATTCCAGAATCTGTCGAACAAATCACTGTGTCAAGAACAAAGCAGTAGCCATTGAGAATCAGTACACATGTCTCAAAGAAGCAATACACAAGAGGAAGAAGCTCTAATCACTACTATGATGAAGCAGTTGCAAGCTATGCAAGTCCAGCTTGACAAACTTGAGAAAGAAAAGGAACCTAAAGAGTTCTCCATGGAAACTCTATGCTCTTTTCCATTTGATAAAGACTTGTACATGTCACCATGCCCCCAAACAAAATGTGAGCAACGTGACAATCCCTATGATACCTCTTCCATAGAGAGTGACACATCTAGCTTTGGAGACTATGATGACTATGACGATAGACAATGTAATGATACCTATGACACCTTTGTTCCTAAGAGTCCTCCTCATCGTGTGTTCCTACTTACTACAAATGGGCCATCACATTGGATAGATCATGATGGTGATCCATATGATTCTGATTTTGAAAGAGACTTTGATGGCTTTTGTGGACAATACCTTGATTATGATCCATCTACTACTGCTGAGGACTATAAAATGCATCGTGCTAGCTTGAAACATCAATACTATAAGGATCTCTCCTCTAAGAACTCTTAGGCTGAAAATAAAGATTATCTTCTCAAGCAAGGTCATGTTAATGTTGAACCTTTGTCTAGTGATGGTTCCCTTCCATCCCCTACTTCCTTCAATACCCGTGCATTTCCTAAAGCTTCTGAGTCTTTCAAATCTTTCACAAAACCTTCATCCGACACAAGCCCTGATACTTTTCATGCGGCTCCCTATAGTTATCCTCCAGGGCTACCTCTTAAAGAAACTCAAGCTAACCTTCACTTGGCTACAAATACTTTCAATAATGATAAACCTAAAGAGCCTAATCCTTCATATGCTATAATCCCTACTTTAGCTAGTCCTCCACCATCTCTTCCAAAGTCATCCATACAATCCCAACATGCTTCCTTGTCCTTAGAAGTGGCTCCATGTCAAGAGGACTCTAAAAATGATGAAGAAAAGAACATAAAGAAAGATCAAGATCAAGAACCCTCCATGTCATCCACTCCTTTTCACAATGTCTCTTATCCACCTTAGGGTTCTTTTGATCCTGCACACCCTTTTTCATACATTCCACCATGTCTTAAGTCTTCTCCTAAGCAAGATCAAGCTACTACTTACACTGTTGAGCTTATTGACAATCAAAATAACCTTACTACACTTGCACTTTCCAAAGATAATACTTCCATTAAGGTTGGTAAAAATGGTGTTGTTACTTCGAATGTTAAGCCTATTGAAAATCAAGAGAAAAATTATGCGCTTATGCTATCCAAAGATCCTTGTCAAGATCAAAGTCTTCCATCTTCTTATTCTACCACTCCATGTTCATTTCCACTTTCTACTCTTCCTGAGTCTTTGCAAGCTTTGAACAATCCTATCAAAGAAGGTGCTCCTATTCAAGATGTCCATGATTCTATTGAGAATTCTAATGCTCACTCTGAAAATGCTGATATCCTTGGTTGTCATATAGATGCTGATGAACTTATTGATTATCCTTTTGTGTCTTCCACTTCCATTCTTGGACCTCTTCCACCAATACTAAGAGCTTAAAGTCTACCTTCCATCTTGGGTCCTTATGTCCCTTCACTTTCCCCTCCTATCTCTCCTAATTTTCCATCCATCTTAGGTCCTTACATACCTCCATCTCCTATCTTTCCTCAAGATCAACATAGATGCATACCCTTGAATCCTTTTCATCCACCCACCCATCTAAACCAGGCATATCCTCCTTCTTCTTCCACAAGTCCCAAGTCTTTTGGAAGTAACTTGAATGTTCAATACAAGAAAAAGAAGCAATACAAGAATCCATCCAAAAAAGAAAATCATCATGTCTCCTCTAAACGACGCAGAGGCATAAAGTCAAAAGAGATATCTAAGAAAAAAACTACAAGACAAGTATGGGTTCCAAAATCCATCATTGAAGATATTCTCTCTAGATCATCAAAAGGAAATAAAAAGCCTATGGCTATATGGATTCTGAAGTCTCTCTTGAAAGAGTCTGGTGTTGAGAAAAAAGTGAAGTTGACATTCAAGCTTCCAAAGGCTTCCACTTCATTTCCATCCAAAAATATTCTTCCATTCCATGCGCTTAAACCACAACCTCTGCTATCCATTCACCATATTCCTTCATGTATTCCTTCATTCACATTTCCTCCACCCTCTTGCCACCCTTCAAGGTGTGTGTTGATGTTGATCTTTCCTTCCTTTCCATTTACCCTTTCACAATCCTTCCATTCATTATCCTTCTACCTTCTATCCTTTTTCCTCATTTGTCTATTCCTCCTATCTTCCAACCTCACTCGCTTTACATAAAACCTTATCCTCCATTTTCTCTTCCATCTTCCTTTCCCTATCAGCATCTTTGAGCATATCATTTTGAATCCTTGGCATATCATAGTTTATCCTTTCAAGGAGCATTATCTAAAAAGCTTTCCTTCTTCCAAAAATTCAAAAAAAAATTTAAAACAAAAAAATTGAAAATGTGCCTTGGTGAAAACCTAGAAACAGGCACCTTGGTAGCAAAAGTAAAGAGAAATAAATTCATCCTATGGTGAAAACCACTCCCTTGTGGCACCTTGGATAAGTATCATGATGAAAACTTGGCAATCAGGCATCATGCGTAGTTCTTCTACATATTTCATCCATTCCATCTTCTCTCTTTGATCTTGACAATGTTGATCCATACACAAACATTTGGCTATTTTGTGAGCTATCTAATGATGATCTTGTTTTCATTCCCTTCCTATTTAGCCTTCATATTTATTTTCCTCCATTCATTCTAGTCTTTCTCTATCATTTCCCCTTTGGTCTTGATCTAATAAAAAAAAAGAAAGAAAGAGTAAAACACAGTGCTATGAAGCCTCTTGACATGTCTACTCCTTTGGACTGCATCCTTTCCTACTCTGGCATTACACTTTTGTGACTTATCCTATGCTAGCCTTTCATTGCTTGTCCAAATGCACTTTACATGACAATTTTTCCCTAGCTTGGGTATTCTTGAGGAGTTTTCCCTTGAGGATTTCTTCCCTTCATTATCCTTTATTCTCTTGTCTTCCATCTCTTCCACTAGCTTGTCAATCCCTCTTGTTCTCCACCTTGCTAGACATTGGGATGACATGATATGATCTTGTTTGGGAGTTTGCAATGGAAAAAGATGTTATCAAGTGTACCAAGTATCAGAACTAGTATTAGAACAATTATCAGAATCAGTATTAGAATCAGTATCAGAACCAGTATCAGAACAATTATCATAATCAGTATCAGAATCAGTATCAGAACCAGTATCAGAACAATTATCATAATCAGTATCAGAATTAGTATTAGAACCAGTATCAGAATAATTATTAGAATCAGTATCAGAATCAGTATCAGAACTAGTATTAGAACAAGTATCAAAATGAGTACAGAATAAGTATCATAACACCTACTGGGGCTACACCTTTCACTTTAGTTTATGGGTCTAAAGCGGTATTGCCTATTGAGGTTGAAATCCCATCACTCAGAATTAGAATGCATGGTCTAGTAACTGATGATGACTACAGAGTGTTTAGGTTGTAAGAACTTGAACTACTAGATGAGCGTAGACAAGCAGCATATGATCATCTCAGAGTATATCAGAAGAGAATGTCTAGAGGCTACAACAAGAAAGTTAGACACAAAGAATTTCAAGTTGGCGATCTAGTCTTGAGAGAAAATTCAAAAAATCAATCCCATCGAGAATGCAAGGAGAAGTTCAAACCCAACTGGGTGGGTCCCTTTGTCATCACTGCTACTTTTGGCTCTAGTGCCTATCAACTCTCAATGACTAAAGGAGAACAGCTCCCAGAACCAATCAATGTTCTCCATTTGAAGAAATTCTATGCCTAAAGCATTCAGTCTATGGTTAAATATCTTGAAAAAATCCTAAAAATCAGAAAAGTCCTGAAAAAATGAACATCTTGGTGAAAACCTAGCAATAGGCACCTTGATGATTCACAAAAAAAAATAAAAAAATATCAAAAGTACAAAAAAAAAAAAATACAAAAAATACAAAAAAAAAAAGTGCCTTGGTGAAAACCTAGAAACAGGGGCCTTGGTAGCAAAAATAGAATCTCTGCCAAGATGGTGAAAACCTGGCAAATGGGCACCACTTGTTCAAAATGCTCCATCTATCAGCACAATCTTGGTCTTTCCCAGCTTTCATTCTTGCTTTAGTTTGTACATATCTCTCGATTTGTTTCTGCATTTCTAGTTTTCAATAAATCAGTCTGTACACCAACCAGCTCAAGCGTCTGTATCCTATCAATGTTTAACACTTGGGGGCAATCAATGTCATATTCTATGGTCTCCCATGTATCTTAGATGGATCATATCTAGTTAGAGTCCTTTGAAGCTTCATGTGAGTCAGTCAGTCAGTCTTGTCTCCAGAAAGGATTTTGCATCTACAACAATGCAATCAAACATCAAAACTCAACTGAAAACAATCTATGCTTTTTACATGCTCTTATCTCCTTGTATGCTTACTGATCCTCATTGAGATTTTTGCATTTGTGTCCCTTCGAGCTCTTCGATGATGTCCTTTAACAGGATTTAGAGAGTGATGACTAGGGGCATAATCTTTTCTTTGTCTTCTGCTTGTATGTGAAAATCTAACAACTTTGGAAATTCCAGATTGAAATGGTGTCCGACTATAAGAGCCTCTATCTCGAATTGGATGGCCATGCATACCTCGACCATTGATACCCAGACAATTCAAGGAAGTTTGATCTAACTATTATCTTTTTGAGTAAGTTATTTCTCCTACTGTGAAACATGATCTTACATAAGGAGGTGAATGATAAAGGGTCACTACGGGTAATTCACACTGGATTTAGAATGATCTCTTGACTATTTGATGTGTTTGAATGCAAGGTGTATTCAAGTCATCATGACATTTATGTTTTGATACTTATATAAATTGCTATATCAACATGGACATGATATTCAGGTCATCCTGGTGTTTATGCCTTGGTACTTATATCTAATCTGACATTTCAAAAATAAAATCAATATTCATATGTCCATGGTTTTTTGACTAGTGGGGGTTGTATTGATTCTTGCGCATACAAATCAATATTCATATGTCTATGGTTTTTTTTAGCTAGTGGGCATTGTATTGATTTATCCGGTTACCTAAAAGTTCAATGATGATAACAAATCGACATATGATCAGTGACTAGGTCCTAGGTCTTAGGTTGCATTTTATTTTATATGTCTCTTTGCATTTTGCATATTGCATGATCTCATAATAGCTAAACGAACTTCAATGCTTAAACAATTCTCCAATCGCATCTTCAAATCTAACAAGAGCTGAATCTCACATGAAGGTTCCTCCAATGAAACAACAAGTAGAATCCATTTTCAGGATCAAAATCAAAATCTGAGATCATTCATATTATTAACTGCTTATTCAACCTTCAATCATCACAGAAATCCAGTAATCAACTTAACTGATTCTCTTACATCAAACTATCAAAATTTCATCTTGGTCAACCATGGTCAACTCATGGTCAAACCTAGTCAACCTTGGTCTCCAGGACCTCTAAACGATGTAGAATGCACTCTTGAACGTGTATAACCACTTTTACCATCAATCAACATGCTTCTGAGCTCTCAATGCTGACTTTTCTTGTCAGATTTCAATTTTAATCCCGAACAGGGCATGGTATTGCACATCAATTCAAAGTCTGTAAATCAAAATTCTATCGATCAAGTCTATCAATATCTTTCATTAGTGATCAAGACAAACAATCACATCTAGTTACTGATTCATCAAAATTCCTCATCGCTCGGGGCAAATCTATCATCACTTGGGGCATATCAGATTCATCAAGATCCATATCAATCTGGTATTCTCTTAATCTTGTAAACTGTATCAATTTTTGCAACCATCAGATCATAGTCTTCTTTCCTTGGTTCTTCGGCAACTGAAGGGTTTGGATGTGATACATGCTAGTTCTACTAAGACAATCGAGTCTAGAATGGGTCACTCACTTCTTTGCAATCCTAAGGTTTGGAATCAAGCGTTTTGACATTTTTTCGCAATCATAGGTTCATTTTCTGTTATAGTGAACATTATCTTTGGTCACTCAAGACCTATTATCTCCATATCAAATCAATATCAATCAGCTTCTGTCTCATATCAATTATCAATTTCAAACATCAGTTTAATATCTTTATCAAACACAGACTATCTTTGAACCACTGCGCTTCGCACAGTAATTCAAAGAGGGGCAAAATGTAATACCCCAAAAATGGGCTATAAGTTCATTAATCTCCTACATCTTCAATTCGAATGAAATCAACATCAAAGTCCTAATCTAAGGCACATCTAAACATCATCGAATCATAATTGATTATCTTAAATTCTACATCGGGGAATATTCCTAGTAATATTCCTAATCATCATAATTATCTTTAATTTTATAATTATTTGGCAATAAATCACATTTATCCTAAAGTTTGATTAATTGAATATTTTCATATTTAATTAATTAGATTTAATATTTTCCACTTAATTGTGTAATTAAATTTAATTCTATCTATTATTAATTGTATTATTTAATTTTGACAATAAATCAAAATTCCTATCTTTAATTGATTAAATTCTTATTTAAATAGTTAAATCATGTTGTCATTATTTAATAATATAATTTTTAATAAAAGTTTGATAAAATAGTTATTTAACCCATAAATTAATTATTTTATTTCAAAAATTAGTTAAGTTGAGCATAAATCACTTTATTTATTTATTAAATCATAATTATCCATGTGCACATTCAAGGACCAGTTAAACTAAAATTGGAAAATCAATGCAAGTTGTTATCTTTTTGAAACTCAACATCTTTTTGAGTTTTAAAGTTGATCTAAACTTCTAATTCGAGTTAAACTGTGCTTTTGCATGATTTTTGTGACTTAATTATCTGTTATTTAAAAATAACTCAAAAATCAACCTGAGTTATTTGAGTGATTTATGGCTTTCTTCCATGCACCTCCAAAGCCTTGGATTTCTATAAAAACAAGGCTCAGCTCTTCATAATTCATCTCACAAATTTTCATCCAAGCATCTCATATTTTTGCACAATCACGCTAGAGAATTGGAGGCTGAGGAATCAACTTGCGAATTCAAAGCTTTATGAGATCAATTTCAATTGCATAGTTTTTATATCTTAGCATAGAATTTCATAGTTTTCATATCATTGTTAGATCATTTAGCATTCATTTCATATCAGTTTTTCAATAGCATTCATAGCAGATCAGTTTATCATTCTTATTGCATAGAAAATATCAAAAATATAGATTAATCGCATTCAATTTCATATCCATCTTTTGCATTCAAATCCTTCATTTAGGTGTCATCTAGGTCACTGATCTCGATAATAATCTGAGAACATTAATCGTGCACCTATTAGAAGGCAGTAAATCGCTTGGTTAGATAGCTTTCAATTTTGCACGATTTTGATTATCACTAACCTCTAATGTTTTACTGAGTGTTGTGTCTACAGATTAGGTACAATTTTCACACACACACTTGTAGGATGAATGGTAGGATTAGAAATAATTCCAAGGATAACATGTGTAGGGTTAATGTTTGAAATAGATGTATTCATGATTAGTGGATTATATTTAGGTAGATTAAGAAGTAAGAATATGAAGAGAAGTCTCAACAATAGAGTTAGGAAAGGAAAGACCAAGATCTCTAGCACAATTTTTCATAGTCTTGAGATTGTCATTGATAATATGAGATATCATGTAATTAATGAAAACTATTCTCATTATTGTGAACCAACTTCCTCAATATTTATACAAAGGAGATGACCTCTCGATTAGGTTATTCTTGACCTAACCATTGTTCATTTTTTTAAAAATTATACCCAAATTTTTTTGTACTTTGGTAGGGGACACTCTTTAAGGGTTTGTCATCATTATGAGAAGAATTGGAAGTGGGATTTCCAAAAATCATACGTATTCTTTCTAGAGTGCTATATGTATGGCTCAAAGTTATGACACGCATACATAGGAAAGAAGGAAAGAGATGTTTGAATAATACAAACTAGTAAGAAATTGATCATTAAGAATTAAAGTTATATCCAAAATGAAAAGATAAATATCATATAACTATTCATCAAGGTCATATAAGATAACATATGCAAATAAATAAAACTTAATAATATAGATACAATGCATAGAAATAAGATCTAAAAGACAAATTAGAATGAAAATATTATGAATTAGGCTCACCAAAACTAACAAAGGAAAATAAATGAGGGTGTATGAGATGAGTGTTCACTAGGATGACCAAGCAAGGTATGTAGCATCACCTCCCAAAATTCATCATTTTATCCTTAATTACATTGTGAAGGGGGAAACTAGCCACTAGGCTCAAGATGGACTTCAATGCTAAATGGTTTTCTAATTTCCCTATGTTGATGTAGTATGATAGATTTATGTAATTTGGAAAGATAAATAAGTATATAAAATCAAATAAGTGTTAGAGTAAATAGTCTTACTATTTACTCATTACTTAAGTTTACTTAGGTACAATGCATTCGTTAGGTAGATGGATATCATTGAGTCCTATTAGGACTCTAACTCATCTAAAGAGGATATTGTAGAGTTCTATCAGAACTCTAACTCCTCTAGGTTGAGACACTTGTCTCAACCATATCCTTTCCTTCTATCTTCTCTGATATCATGTTAGGATATTTCTTCCTATACCCAAGAGCCAATCTACAACATCCTCCAATAGAGAAAGATAATCAACACAAGATTGTATTGCAATGAGATAATGAGGTTGTTTTAGTAAATAGTCTTACTATTTAATCATTACTAAATTTTACTTAGGTACAATGCATTTATTAGGTAGATGGATATCATTGAGTAATATTTTGACTCCAAATCATCTAAAAGGGATATTGTAGAGTTCTATTAGAGTTCTACTTCCTCCTTGTATAGACACTTGTCTCAACCTTGTTCAATCTACCTATCTGCTATTTCCTATTTAAGCAAAGCCTCTATACCTTTTTAATCACCTCATTATCTCATTGCAATACAATCTTGTGTTGATTAACTCTCTCTATTAGAGGCTGTGTGTAAAATGGGTCCTAGGTATAGGATGAACATGGTATCAAAGTCTATAGTCTATTAGCTCCTTCTAGTGCTTCTTTAAATATTTCATTCATTTTTTTTTTAGTTTTGAGGTCTTGTAGATCTATGACAAATTTAATCTAAAATAGTTTTGCGAAATCTGATTTATTGTCTTTAGTTTAAATTTTGGGTCAAAATTGTTAACCATTGTATTTGCAAGACTGGGTCCTACTATTTTGTTCTTCTTGTCGGCAAGTTTTATTAGAATTTTTTGGTCTGGTTTACCCACTTTCTATTCGATGGTTTGTTCATTTAAACTAGAGGTTCCATCTCTTTTATGGCTCGTTCTTTTCATGTCTTCAAAATATTTTCATATCACTAGGCATCCTACATATCTTCTTTTGATTGGCACATGTCAGTGTGTGAGGGCTCGCATTGTATATTGTGCAATATTTGTGGGTAAAGACTGACTACTACAAAATTGAGTGGTTCAGTGATCTAATATCCAAAATCGTGGCTTAAAAGTCTATGTTAATCTGGTGTTTCAAGGATCATCGTTTCTTGAGAGCTTGTCTTACCTACACATGGTGGCGCCTATCTTGAAATAAAATAATTACAGTAAGAGCCAGCATGCAATGCTAATGGAGCAGCAGTTGATATAGTACCTCATGTGTGGAACCCAAGAATGAGAAGTGGAAATTGAGTGCAGTACCCGCGCTTCTATTGCTCACATTTCCCTTTGTGTGTTGTGGGTTGTATAAGTGAAAGGCTAGATTTATTGCAATTCCTTTTTTGGGGGGTCTATTGGGGCTCATAAACAATGGTTACATTTTTCAAGCTAGGTTGATTTGAATAAATCACCTTTATTCTAAATTATTGCATTGATTTGAAAACAAAACAAAATACATTTTATAATATGCAAAGTTAGTTACGAATCTAGCTGCAGTTATGGAGAACAGAAAAATAAACTATCTCTGCAGTTACAAAGAACATAAAATTAAAATAAATAATAATAAAATAAAAAATAACAACAATAGTCTAATAAGCCTAATGATTAATGGTGTAACATTCCCCCCTTAATCTAAAGGGGTTAAATTAGTCATGCTCCGAAACTGCTCAAACTTTTCTCAGCCCAGAGCTTTGGTAAAAATATCTATAGGCTGACCATCTGTAGGACAATAGTGGAGGTTCGTGATTCCATCTTTCACATGGTGTTGATGAAAATGAAATTTAGTATTGATGTGTTTAGTACGATCATGAAAGATTGGACTTTTTGCCATCTTAATTGTTGATTGATTGTCAAAAAAAAGTGGAGTAGAAGAAATTTTTTGGGCTTGTAAATCTGTAAGAATCCTTCGAAGCCATAAGATCTCTCGAGTAGCTTCAGAAGCTTCCATATATTCAGCTTCTACAGAAGAGAGAGTTGGAATAGATTGCTTCTTTGATTTCCACAAAATAGCAACAGATCCAAGAAACATTAAGAATCTAGTTGTAGATTTTCCATCTTCTAAATCACTTTCATAGTTAGAATCAGAATATCCAAGTAATGAGAAACTTGTAACTTGGGAGTACCTAAGCCCATAGTTTTGAGTTCCTTTTAAATACCGAAGAACATGTTTGGCTGCTAACCAATGAATTTCTTGAGGTTGTTGCATGAATATGGAGAGAACCCCAACAACAAAAGAAATATTGGGACGAGTAGTAGTCACATAAATAAAACTACCAACAAGTTTCCTATAGGGAGTTGGATCAACCAACACCATAGAATCGGTGGAAGTAAGCTTGAGATTTTGTTCCATTGAAGTACTAAGAGATTTGCAAATTTTCATGCCAAACTTAGAGAGAATCTCACCAATATATTTTTGTTGGGAAATAAAAATATACTTGGGATTTTGAATCACCTCAACACCCAAATAGTAATGTAGATGACCTAAATCAATCATTTCAAACCCTTTCTTTAATTGAGCTTTCACAATGTGAGTAGAAGCCTCATTGTTACCAGTAAGAAATAAATCATCCACATAAACAACAAGATAAATGATAATTCCATCAACTTTTTGAACAAAAAGAGTTGCATAATCAAATACAAAATGCTGAAAATTCAACTGCAAGAGATGTTGAGTGATTTTTTGATACCATGTGCGGGGGGCTTTCTTCAAACCATATAATGATTTAATAAGCTTTCACATCTAGTGTTCTTTTCCATGGACTTCATATCCTTCTGGTTGTGTCATATATACTATTTATGTGAGATCGCCATTCAAGAATGATGTTTTTACATCCATTTGATGTACTGTCCACCCATGTTGTGCTGAAAGAGCTAACAAAGCATGAATGGTGGTCCATTTTGTAGTAGGAGCAAAATTCTCATCATAATCTATGCCCTCTTTTTGAGCATAACCTTTGGCAACAAGGTGAGCTTTGTGTTTATCAAGTGTGCCATCAACTTTATATTTATTTCTAAAAATCCATTTGCAACCAATAGGTTTACAGCCAAGTGGTGGATCAACCAATTCCCATGTACCATTTTTCTGAAGTGCATCATACTCAATTTGCATAGCTTTCTGCCACACTTGTATATGCTTAGCTTCTTTATATGAATTTGGTTTAGTATCTATTGTCAAATTTAGTTCATCTAAATTAGTATTGGGAATAGAGGGTTGAGCTTGTTGCCTTAGTTTGTAAGAACTTCTTGTACCAATTTTTCCAATTTCATCTGGTCTTAAATCTTTTAACATTTTCTCTACTTGTTTGGCCCATTTATGAGAAGATTGAGTTTGGACTAATGGCACATCTAATGCTTGAGGATGATCTTCATGAGTTAATGATGGTACTGAAATATCACTGTCAGGCCAGGTTGATTTGAATAAATCACCTTTATTCTAAATTATTGCATTGATTTGAAAACAAAACAAAATACATTTTATAATATGCAGAGTTAGTTACAAATATGGTTGCAGTTACGGAGAATAGAAAAATAAACTATCTCTGCA